>VWYI01025265.1:103840-130196 GCA_013399455.1 Anthoscopus minutus | reverse complement strand
GAAAGGAGAAAGGAGAAAGGAGAAAGGAGAAAGGAGAAAGGGAAAAGGGAAAAGGAAAAGAAAAATATTATGGCCAAATTACTTGCTTGGCTGTTTATGCTTTCTAATGACCATATACAATAATGCCATTTTACTCCAAGACAGAAGGAAAAGCTGTCATAGCTTTCATTCCTACACATCACAGTCAACTTTGCTTCTTTTCAACTACGGAATTTCCCAGCCTCCCAAATCCAAGGGGAGAAAAAACATCCTTTTATGACACCTTTTATTTAAGACACCTGTCCAGTACTGCTAGTGTAGACAAGTGTTGCCAAATTTTATTTCAGTAAGATTCCTCTTTTTATACAGAGATGTTTTGCTGGAAATAGGTGGCTGACATTTCACTGACCTAAAACTAGAATGTAAGACTCATCTGCCTGTAGGTGAAATACTGGGTCCCAGCTGATATAGTTAAGCCATGATTCTAGAAAGATAAAAAGGGTTTTGTGCAGATTCTAATTATCAAGAATCAATTATCAAGATTGATTCTTGCTATCAATATTCAGCTATCAATTATTCTAATTCAAATTATGCATAAAGTCACTCTATTCACCCTGCATAAATACAGTGGGATCCCATGGGGCTTTCAGAGAGTAATGTTTTACCTCTTACAGGCCCTGCCTTTTATTCCAAGCTCTTGTCTTCCAGAGCACAATAGTTGAGTAGTTCAGTTATGGTAGGAGCAGAAGTGAGAGCTTGGGCCCCCAGCAGAACCCCCTTGTCAGATATTGGTCACTCAAGGGTCACCCTGGATGGGGCCAGAGCCCATGCTCAGCCTGCCTCTGCACCATCCCTGCCTCTTGCAATGCTTTGTCAGAATTAATGACTGTGAGGGGAGGCAGATCATTAATGCTGCAAATTCATACCCATTTTTTGTTACTCTTACTGAAAAATTCCACAGTGGCAGGACATTTGGAGTTGATTTTCATTAAACCTTAGGTGCAGCTCACAAGTCCCAGTTTGTTCACAAAATATACAGATATAAACAGGTATGGATAGATGTTTGATTTACTTTCAGGTGTAAAATGCAAAGTGTAATCTGTAACCATTCCTTGCCACACAGCACTCATCAGTCCAAATGTGCTTCAAGTTGCTTAGCTGTAGGTAGGTCATTACCAGGCAGATGGCATCCAAAGGACAGAATTTAGCTAACAGCAGTAAATAAATAAAGATTCTGCAAGGCTTTAGGATCCAATTTGTGAAAGAAGCGAAAAGATCAGGCAGTGATTTTATTGTGCCCCATTGTTTTGTATGTCAAGTTCAGACTTGTCTTCAGAAGTGCCCATTTTGGATCAGCTGCTGTCTATATTTCTGAGCTTTCATCTTTCCTGAACACCTCCTCACTCATCCATCACATTCTGCTTCCCAGTACATCCTCTCCTGGATGCTTACAGTCATCTTTGGTGCAGGAATGCTTAGAGCAGCTCTGCCTCCTAAGCTATTTACTGCCTCTGATGTCCTGTTGAAGTAATTTTTTATCATTTCACTTCCAGAATTGGAGAGAAAGCAAGGGCACAATGCATAGGATCCACATGGTTCCCCCACTGTCAGTCCTTTGCTCGTTCCTCCTTTTCTGGAAATTGATTTGATTCAAGGATTTGAGAAAATACTACCAGGAAAGCAGAATTTTTATGGAGTAAATCAACCTAAGGAGTTTTATATCTAATTTTTGGTTTTTCTCATCTACTTAGTCACTTGGGTTTATTGCTTTTTCTTTCAGGTATCATACAGGCTTTTTGAAGACATGGGGCTGTTTGAAACCTTTAAAATACCAGTGAGGGAATTTATGAACTATTTTCATGCCTTGGAGTGTGGATACCGAGAGATACCTTGTAAGTAAAAGTCTTGGCAGATAATGATGCTTCCTTAAAGTTTTGAGGATTTTCCATATGCTTTTGTTTTGAAGCCTTTCTTTGTGCATTATAAAGCTTCCTTTTTCTTCTAATACATCATGACCAAATGCATGGCTAGGCAGAGGCTGGTGCTGAGCCACAGCCTGTCATCTTTTTTCGTTGCATTTCATCTTTTACATTGTTTCATAAATCCTGTCAAAACCTGCACAAGCCAGAAACCATATAAAGCTGTTATAAGTAAAGACTGTTTTCTGCTAGTGCAAGTGCCCCAATTGGAGGTTCTTGAAACATTTAAACCCCTAAAGGCAACTTGGAGTTTTACACAGCAGCAGTGCTATGCTACCAAAAAGAGATGAGCTTTATAAGCAGAAAAAAATATGCCAAATACGTCAGTGAACCCTGTTCTGTTACTACAGCTTAGCTGATATTTTTCAGTGGGAAGTATTTATTCACTTAAAAACCTGTTTTCAGTCATCCCCAAAGTATTTACTAATTCAAATCAAATTTATCAAAGTGCTTCAGCTGCAAAAAGACTCTTGTTTTCCCAGGAGGAAAGAGTTGTTTCACCCTTTAGCTGGCAGATAAACCCAGCACAGAAGAACATAGAACACCCTGTTTTCTCTACATTCACAGAAAAATGTGGGAGACATCCTTATAAAGAAGTCATGTGGTCTCTCTGACAAAATATTAAATACCATTTGGAGCAGCTACAGAGGGGGAAGGATTTAAGGAAAGCTACCTCAAAAGGCCTTCAGCCAGGTGGTTTGGAGTCTGTTCTGGGAAAGTGAGAGGCCCAATTTTGATCCTTTCTCTGTGTTTGAACTGGATCAGGGATCTAAAGCAGCAGATTACAGCCTGAGGAGGTTAGAGATGGAAGTCCCACAGTCTATTCTACTGAAGCCATTCCCTTCTATTTGAAACATTTAACTATTCATGGAGTCTCTGGGATTTTTGTGTACCAAACACTGTTTCCTTGGTTTTTATTTAACTGTGATTTGTTTTAGTAAAGAGGAATATCCTGTATAATAAAAAATTGAATTTACCATCCTTTTCATCATTTCTTTGAAAAGTAAAAGCAACTCTGATGCTCATGGTAATGTTGGTTTTGTCTCTGCTGGACTGACTGCCACACAGTACCCACTAGATGGTGCTGCTATCCCTCTGACAGAAACATCCTGATGTTTTATAGCTGGATGGTTTTCCTTCTATCACAGATCACAACCGAATCCATGCCACTGATGTTCTGCACGCTGTGTGGTACCTCACAACCCAGCCCATCCCAGGACTCCCAACTGTGATCAACGACCACGGGTCAGCAAGTGATTCAGGTATATTTGAATATTGTGTTCCTAAAGTTTCTCTCAATAATTTGCTGTAAGAAAGCCAGCAGCTGAAGACTGAATGCAGATTTTTCTTGCAAACTGTAACATGGTGTTGTAGTTCAGTAGCACAATAGATGTTGAAGGTGTTCAGGTGTGTTTGTGTAACTTTGAAGGGAATACAAATGTTCCTGCAAAACCTAATACTTAACATTTAATGATGTGTGAATGCAAGGCTTTGTGGTCACCTTTAACGACAGATCTTTGTTACCATTTGATTTTTGCAAAATGTTTTTTCCCTGGAAAACTGTATCATTAGTGCTTTTCAGTGCTGTACCAGAGGAAGCATTGGCTTAAATCCTTAAACCTCTCATTGTTTTGCTATTCTACAATTTCTGGGGTATGCAGGTAGTGCAGCGCACTTGCCACTGCTCGGCTGTCATGAAGCATTCTTTGCTTTCCTCACAATCTCCAAATAAAAATACTTCTCTGGCAATTGATTTACAAGACCACTCTTCTGTTTTATGAATGCTCACTACAGGAAGCAGTTCTTCTTGCATTTTTATATTAACTTCTCCATCTTCTGCTGTGGCAACTAGAGAACCTGTCTGTGTCTTGTGGGAGTTCTCAGAGAGTTGCTGGAAAAGCAGGAGTTTGTTCCTTTTTTTTTTCTCTGTCTGTGTGGTTTTATTATAAATGGTTTCATTTATGGAAAAATTTATTAGCATGGGATTTCAGTGGCTTTGTAGCTGAGGTAGAATGAAAAGGGTTGAGTTCTAGGGCTTTTTGATATTTGTTGTTTGAATGACATTGTTCAGCGGCATGCAAGATCTATTCAAGGTCACTCAGATTAAAGTAGCAAAGCATCTCAGTATCTGTCTCTGTCAGGTATGCTTCAGTTGCTCCAAAAAGAGGATGATACGAGATGAGCCGAGTTCCAAAGTCTAGACATTTTTATTGGAAAACATGTACTGTAATTTAATTAACAAATTTTAGTCCATTGCTTTAAGGACAGTCCGTGTGTCATAGACTTGTCTACATGATGAAATAAATTAGAGAAAGGAGTGGGAAGATCAAGTTTCCCCACAAAGCTCCAGCATGGCTGTGAATCCATGTCTTACTGTTTGTAACTTACATAGTTTGAGAATAGATTTTGCTGAATGGTTGGAAGATCCCCAGGTGGGAACAGAATTTGTTCCTTTCCAATTTTTTGCTTTATTGCACTGGATCACAGGCACGGAAAGCATTGAGGTCAGGCTGCACTTATTCTTACTGTAAATTTGCTCCTTCTCTCCCTGCTTTATTGCCTCCATTACAGAAGGTCACTGGAAAAGTTGCACGGATTTTTTTTATGGTTTTCATTTCTTTATTTCTGCGCAGATTCTGACAGTGGAATCACTCACGGCCATATGGGCTATGTGTTTTCGAAGACTTACACACCTACAGATGACAGCTATGGATGCCTGGCTGGCAACATCCCTGCCCTGGAGCTGATGGCTCTTTATGTAGCTGCAGCCATGCATGATTATGATCACCCAGGAAGGACCAATGCCTTCTTGGTAGCAACGAGTGCTCCTCAGGTAAATAAATCTCAGGCAGTGTTGCTGTATAGTTTGGAAGGTCTTGATGACAGCTTTTCCTTGCTTGTGGTGCCTGTGGCTTCCATTAAGCACAAGTCTGCCAAATATTTTGAAACAGCTTGTCAAAGTGACAGAAATAATCACTTCACTTGGGGATTGCTGGTAAGAGTCTTCTTACACACCCTCAGTTAGCAGAGCTGTTAAGAAAGGTACTGATAAACTGTGTCAGTGAAGAAGGTAAACCTCTGCTGACTGATCTGTAACTGTGGAAGAATGGAAGAATTATTCTACCAAGTAATGCACACAAAGATTAAATACAATAAAAAATCCCAGTTGTGTAGTTGACTGTGCTTTGCAAGTTAATTGTGCACAATCATAACACATTTTCTGTTGTTTCTATAGAATATGAGCAGCTGCAGTCTTTTTGTGAAAGTATTTGAAGGCAGAGAGTGGAAAATAATCTCAGTATTATAAATGTAGAACTGAGGCTTGCCTAAGGTCACACAGAAGTTGCTGCCAGTCCTGAGAGTTGAATCCAGCAATTCTGAGTCACTCTTTATTGACTTCATTATGAGATCATCTTTCCTTACTTTACATAGCTGACCTGCCTGGCTTCAGCACACTGTGCTGAAAAATACTTCTATGGATGAGGAAATAAAGAACAGATATCTCAATGGTGGCAGTCAGGCAGGGATGCAGAAATTCTAGGTTTACTTCCCAGCTTGCAACCAAATTTCCCCTGTCACCAAGAGCAAATCATCTGAACTCGCTCTGGTATCACTTTGTGTCTATGAACTGATAGTAAAGCTTCTCATCCTTGCCATGCATTTCTGCAGTCAAGAGCTTTGACACTCTGCCAGCTAAATAGATTGGGAGAAGACATGTACTATGTTTAATTGTAAGAAACAAGTGCTATAGCTCTGTACTTGTAAAAATCAGAAAAGTAAGTTGATTAGCCTTTATGCTTTGCTAATGTATGTTTCTAGTTTGAAAATAAATTAATAGGAAAAAATCATTTTTTCGTTATTTTGTGAAAGGGCTCGCCCTCACTTTGAGAGTTGTGCATCATATTTTGGTAAAGATTTCACCAGTTTTGGATTTTAGCACTGAGGTATCCATCAGGCTGAGCATATGTTTTCAGGCTGCAAGCTGGAATTTCTCTTCTTTCTGTGTTTGCAGTCAGTCCTACATGGACACAACCGCCCGGTGCAATTACCAAAGGCACTGATCCCTTAGGTGAGCTTATCTCTGAGACTGAAGGAAGCAGGCAGCTGTGTTATATCAGCCATTAACCTATGGCCTCAGACACAATAACCCCTTGCTGTGATCTTGCTGAGACGTTCCCGCGTTGCTTCCACAGGCGGTGCTGTACAACGACCGCTCCGTGCTGGAGAACCACCACGCTGCTGCTGCCTGGAACCTCTTCATGTCCAGGCCAGAGTACAACTTCCTGGTCAACCTGGACCACGTGGAGTTCAAGCATTTCCGCTTCCTCGTCATTGAGGCCATTCTGGCTACTGACCTGAAGAAGCACTTTGATTTTGTTGCCAAATTCAACGCCAAGGTGAGATGAGTTTCCTGGGAGATGATCAGAAAAGACTGTGTAGGCCTTGGTGGTGTCCAGCAAAAAAAGGGTTTCTTTTTCCTCTGAATGTCCTTTTGGCTGGTGTAAAATGTTGAATAATCTGGGCTTTCTGTTGGGTTTTACTCATTTAAAGATAGTGACACTGCTTCTCTTCTTATACATATTTACTTTTTTTCAGAAAGGGGTTTAAGGCTAAAAATACTACAAACTATTTTTACATTCTACTTTTCAACATTGCTTTCTTGTTCACTGGCACTTTAGACCTATTAGCAAAGCACTCAGGGGGAAAAAACATCTAAGGTGTTATTACCAAGTTTCCATAATCGCTCCTTTAAGTGAATTTTTACTGATTTAGTCATACTGTTGTATTAGCAAAGTACAGAAAGCAGAACAGAATTGACATTCTGATTTCAAATGCAGTGAAAGCATGGTCTTCCATTCCTTTCTCTTTCCAGAGAAAAGTCACTGAAGATCCTTCCTGCATGCTCCATTCAGCGAGCCATAAAATCACAACCCTGAGAAACCATTCTTAAAAACTGTTTACAGTTTCAACCTTATTTGAAATCATCTCCTATTAAGATATTTTAATAAACTCCATCACCCAATCCAAGCTATTGTCACCTTAACTAGATACATGCCTTTGGAGCTGGTACTGCCTTCTTGTTCCTTCTGAGAAACCCCCAAGAACAGCGTGTTTGGTATCTAGGACCTCCTAGAAGTTTTGATGGCACAGATAAAATGTTTACCTGTGGCATTACTTAGGATGCATCTGTATGCTGACACTTTGAAACCTCCAGGTGTATGACTGGTTTTGTTTTCCATGTCCCTGTAACGTGGAGAGGGGAACTAGATGTGTTCCAGGGCAGGCAGAACTGATCTGTAAATCCATAAAACTCTGAGCTCCTTCTGCACCCCTGCTAGTCATGTCCGTTCCAACCTTAACCTTTCAGCTTTTCTTTTAGAGCAGTTGACAATAGGTATCACTTTTTCTTGTGAGAGGTATAGCAAAAATAGAGAAAAGGAAAAAGTGGGCAAATTGTGTCAGCCATATTCAGATCAAACAGGGAAATAAGCTCATTACACACATCTTCACACTGCAATCAAACCATCATATTTTATAGTAATTTATATTTATACACCAGTGGGTATCAACTTCTTGAAAAATGTCATGGAAAGATTGCATTTCTTTGCTTTCCTAGTAAATACTTTCAAACAGGTGCATAATGTGCTAAATATTGATTTCTCTTTATTCATCTCAATGTTCCTTGGTTTTCACTTAGTTTGCCTTTTCCATTTTGTTAATTCCAGCCTAGGGTTAGCTCACCTGCTTATCCTAATGATTTTGCTAAATAGCTAAATATATTGTACAATATCCCAGGGCAGAACTTCCTCTGTGGATACATCCTTTTGCCTGGGATTACCACCATGGTAACTTTTTTCTTTTTTCCTGTCTCCTAGGTGAACGATGATGTTGGAATTGACTGGACCAATGAGAACGACCGCTTGCTGGTTTGTCAGATGTGCATCAAACTGGCTGACATCAATGGGCCTGCAAAATGCAAAGACTTGCATCTGCAGTGGACAGAAGGCATTGTCAATGAGTTTTATGAACAGGTAAATGCATTCCAAAGCTGCATGCCCTGTGTTCTGGAGCATAACTGTGCTGGTGGCAAGTGAAAAATCACTTCAGAGAATAGAGGTGAAGAGGTTGGCTAGAGTTACATTAATCCATTTTTTTGCTGGACTAGTGGCAGTCCATTTGTCACTGAAGTGTCTGATGTGTGCTCAGAGACTTTGGTGATGGTGTTTCTACAGACTGAACTGTTCATGTCTGGCACTTTGGACAAGCACTGGCATGGTGAACAAATGTTCTTTTCCTCTTTTTTTCTTCCTATTGTCAGTCATCATGGCTGTCACTTCCCTCTTTTTCAGTTCAAACCGTGTTTTCATCCTTCCTTCTGTGTTCTTTCAAGACATCAGCTGGTTCTCATGGCTCTCCTCTGCAGTCTCTCACTTCTGTTGAAATGTAATCTCCAAAAGTGGATGCAGCATCCTTGTTCAGATGATCTAAACAGAGCAGTGGGATTGTTTTAGCTTCCCTGCAGGCCACATCTCTGTTCACACAACCAGAACCTTGTTGTGCTGAGCACTGGCTTTCAGTCCTTCACAGGCCAACCACATCTGCTCCCCACACACTGATCCTGACCCATACTTCATCTTCAAGACAACACTTCCAGCCCTCAGAGGTTTGTCAGTACAATTGCACTAAATATGCAAGGCCATGCTGGTGGCACAAGGAAAGAGGACAGCCACAGACTGATTTACAAAGACCTGGGAATACAGCCAGGCACTGCTCCTCTCTTTCTAGGTGTAAGGGAGCCCTTAACTGAACCTTTTCTATTATAATTATAACCTATTTAGCCCTGCTGAGTGCAAGGGTCAGGGCTGTTCCCACACTATTCCTCTGTTTCCTGAGTGGGAGCATTTTGAATGTTCTGGTCAGATTAAACTCCACATCCTGTCTTTTCCAGATGAAGCAAACAGGCTAAATCACTGAACAAGACAACCCACAGACTTCTCAGGGAGGCTTTGCAGTAACATGGACTCATAGACTAATCCCTTTTAAAGCTTTTTGAGCTTCCCTTAAATTTACTGCACTTACAGTTTGGGAAGGGAAAAAAAAATCCAACCAGGATTTTCTGCTGCCTTCCAGAGTATGTAAAGAGACAGGGAAAGGGACATAATTCAGACATTGACCTGAAACTTCTTCATTTCTTTCAAATCTGCTAAGAAAAAGAAAGTACAATGAACCTTACGTAGAGCATGACTATAGCTGGTTCCATATTTGTTTTCACTTTTTTCTTAAACAAAGGCAGTGTCTCAAAACAACCTTCATGTCTCAAATTTCCTTTCAGGAAATGCTTTTTTCCTTCGTTACAACTGTCCCAACAAACTGCACTTTGCAATTCTGGTGATGATCATAGCTTGGTGACTAGTGCATGCAGTGCCCCAATACTAATTAATATCATCCAAGTACGATATTAATATCATCATACAAATACAATATTAATATCATCAAAGTGTTGGACAGTTGGACAGAATCAAGCTTGTGAGGATACAGATGTGGGAAGATATTATGTTACCTGTTCCACAGTATGAGCCTGTGTTATTTTCCATCATTCAGAAATGGGATCCAAAACAGAGAACAATTTCTTTCTTGGACTTGCTTTTGGCATTAAGGAGGATGAGCTAGATTCTCAATTTCTTTTATCTCTATTAAAATCTGTTTTTCTTTAATGCAATATGCTACAAGAGGTGTATCAGACCATGTTCACCATGCTTTTGAGTGGAAAAGTCTTCATATTCTCATTTCTTAAAAGAAGAATTTGATGGGAAATTTGAATTTCCCTGGAAGTATTGTCATAAGCACAAATATGTGAATTCAACCTATGCTTTAAAAATCAAGAGGTATCTTTGTTACAATAAACACCAGTTCCTTTGAAGAATTTCACTCCCATATAAATAAAAATTGCTTATTAAAAATGTGCTGTATGAAAATATTCAAAATCCTGTGTCATATTGTTGCAGGATGTTTCCTTCTCGTTACCCAGACTGGATAGACATATTAGAAAAAAAAAAACCAAACCATACTGAAATATGTTTCACATAATAAATCATGTTTTAACAGAACAATAAAAAAGAATTTGTAAACATTTCAGCAGTCAGCATTTTTCCCAGTTCACAAGAAGGAAATCTCAGATATGTTTCTGTAAAGAGCAAGCTGTCACCTCTTCGTAATTTGCTTGCTATTTCAAGAATGAAAAAAAAAGCGTGTTTCAGTGTTTTGTCAACACAAATATTTTGGTTTTAATGATTGAACATAACATTTATGGTTGGTTATTATAAAATTAACAAGCAAAACACAAGGAAATGAGATACTTGCTGTACATACTCCAAAATTTAGCTCTCATTTTTTGGCCTTCACCAAATACAGATACAGACAGAGTGTTGGTCAGCTATGAAGACCATTAATTTTGAAAAATTTACATTACAAGGAAATAAATATAAGCAAAGTATAACATAATGGAAACTGAAAATGCATCTCCCAATTCTAATCTATATCCTTAAATACAGAACTCTGTATTGTGTTACAGCATTCAGTTACATATCAGGCTTGATTAGGGAGGTTAGATATTTCTTGGGGGGGAGATGACATCTGGTCTTGTCATATCTGCTCAGCTAAAAGCACATTGATATCTCCAGGAGCTTTTTCTGTGATAGGGAATTGAGTATATCAGATGTGGTTCTGCAATGAAGTTTTACTTTATTTTACAGCATGAGAAGAGAGAGGAAAAAACTCATCTTATGCTTCTCTCTCTCCCCCTAAAAAAAGTTAACAAAAAGCTTCATGGGAAAGATTTACTGGTTTTGAACAAATTAATGTGATACCTTGCTTTCAGAGAGATCATTCTAATAGTTGCAGGAAACAAATACTTATCACCCAAAGCCAAGAGGACATCTCCAGGTTACTTTTAATAAGGATGAAATTAATAAGAAAACTGATCTGGTGAGATAGCCCTGTGTTGTAGAAGTTGTCTTACTCCCTGTAGACAAGGTTGTTGTGAACTAACAATCACACAATCAGAAGGGATATTTTTGAAATAATGAAGAAAGAAATGAAATAACAATTTTCAAGTTTTTACACAGTGCAAAGTGCAGGGCTAAGGGCATCCTCCTGCAGAGTCATTAACATCTTTGTTAAATTAATATTATCAGTAGTGGGCTCCTACAAGAAAAGAGCTGTAACTCTGACCATTTGACACAATGCCACTGTAGCAGTGTCATGATGGAGGTTCCAGGGTGGCATTTAGATGTAGTTCTTTCAGCATTTTTAATTGGTTGGATGTGCTTTACTCCTGATTGTTGGATATGCTTTACTGACACAGTTCTGTTTCATTTAGCTGAGAGAAATGACAGCTATTTTTCATCTCCAGGGTGATGAAGAGGCCAGCCTGGGCCTGCCAATCAGTCCTTTCATGGACCGCTCTGCTCCTCAGCTGGCACACCTCCAGGAATCCTTCATCACTCACATCGTGGGACCACTGTGTAACTCCTATGACTCAGCAGGGCTGATGCCAGGAAAATGGATAGAAGATGGTGATGAATCAGGAGACACTGATGAGCAAGAAGAGGAAGAAACAGCAGAAATGGAAACTTGTGAAAATGCTGAATCCAGTAAGTTGCGGGCACTTCGGTTTTCCAACAAAACGAGTTCCATGTTGTGACCAAAGCACTAGGCAGAGGCTGTAAGCTGGCCAGGTTCAGCATGGGCCTCCTCCAGAGTGGCAGTGAGTCAGTGCTGTCCTTGGTGAAGCTGTAGCCACTTGCATTATTAATGGAGATGCTCCAAGGGCTCACGACCAATGTGGTTCACATCTACTACTTAATTCTACCTTAGCTGGATTTTCTGGTGGTGGATCACCTGTCTGTGCATGAGGGCTTTCTAGTCTCTTTCAGGACTAGTGTTGATAGACTGCAAGAATTTCAGTTGAATCAAGGATGTTTGGGAGAAGATTTTTCAAGGAAAACACTCATCATTTCCATGAGTTAACGTGATGCATAGGAATAATAGAATGAGGGTTTGAAATGCTGAGGCAGTAGAAGAGTTTTTAACAATGGAATCGTTTTAATGCAAATCTCTTCAAGGTAAAATGGACAAGAGTGGGAAGAGAATTGGCACTGTGTTGTGTGCTGGGAGCTGCATCACCTGGCTAATCAGTAACTAAAGCTCATATTCTCTTGCCTCTCCTCTAGAAAGGCAACATTGCCAATATTTGCTGTACTGAAATGAAAGCTTTTTACCTGGAAAGGAGATTTCAGGCAGTTGTGGGAAGTGATTTTGAAGAGAAAATACTGCAACTATCGACCTCTTCCTTCTATCAGTTCAATCCTGCATTACCTTTTTCTTTCCTTCATGTTCTTCCTCCCTCTGAATTTTCTACTACTGTTCCTTTCTTTCCTTCCTGAGTCATCTTTCTCTCTCTCCCCTGTCCAGAAGTTTTAGGAAACAGCAGCCTTAAGTGCACTCATGAAATACCAATACAAAGTTTTTTCCTTCAACAGCCTCACTTTCTCTGTTCTTTCCCACACACTTTCATGCCCTGCCTGGGTATCATCCCTGGTTTTTGTCGGGAAAGCTGAGAAAGATTTGATGAGTGCAGTAAGTCACATATGGATGTGGAGTCAAAATTTATGTCTCCTGTTGTGCAGAATTAACCTTTTATCTCTAGTAAGATCCAGAGGTAAACAGTTTGTATTTAAGAAATCATTGCTGTTTTTCACACACACACAGTGAAACTTGCACATACTTTTAAGTCTAGCACATTCAGGTGCAGAAGAAAAAATCTAGTGGAGAACAGGAAACATCAAGTACATATAACACACATGGTTTAATTTAGCACCTTATGATCTACATGTTTGTGGCAGATGACATTTGTAGAAGTGCCTGCTGGGAGGAAATGTATGCAACTGGTAATTAACACAGACCCCAAAGCTGAAACTGATACTGCTGTATTAAAAAAAAATAAGAAGGATGTTCTCATATATCCAAGTCTAATCTTACTCTAGAATCCTTGATTTCCTTTCATCTAATATCTCTATTCACTTATTTTCTGCATCACCATTAGTGGAGTCAAACAATGCTGTCTTCAGGTTAAAAGCACTGATCATTATTAACCCTTTTCACATTGCAAACAGTGATTTTAGTTGATCTTCTGTTGATTTTAGTGATCTTCTTTTCTCTTTTTTATATTCTACCCTGTTTTAATACCTTATTATTCAACCTGGTGTTTTTAAACTATGGTTTTCAAGACTTTAAAAAATTAATGTATCAAAAGTTTTGAAATATCCAACAAATGCTTTCTACTTCCTTCATACCAAATGGGGGATGCTCCTTTTCTTGATCATACTAATGTGTGGCAAATCGTTGTCTCCAGGTGCCCTACATTTTCTGTGACTCTGTGGACCTTACTCAGGATTCTGTGACATCTTCTGTGTCAATACACAGGGGCTTCATAATTCCTTATAAATGTGCACCTGTGATCAACATAATTTTGGATTTTATAAACTTTCTCAGTGAAACAATAAAAGGTTGAGATGTCAGATGCACAGACTCTAAGACTGGTATAGATGTTGGTAAAGAGCTTTTGATGAAAATGCCTTTTAGGCAGATAGAGGTATAATTGTGGCAGAAAACACTTCATCTAGGTCCTGAGAATTCTCTGAAGCAGTTGAGATAAATCAGAGTTTTAACCTTAAAGTAGCCTTAAATAATTTTTTACTCTGCAGGACCATGTACTTCCCATGAGGGTCTTATGCAAGTATAAGAATTAAACAGACTCAGTCTTTAGTGATTCAGACAAATTTTAACACCACAGCAAGTGTCTGCAGAGAGCAACAAGATGTGGGGTCACCTGGGAAACCCAGGAGAGAATGTCCTGCTGTAGCATTGGCAGGGTAGGGGCTTCTTATTAGTGCTAAACCTGAAGGTTTCCTACAGAGAGCCAAGGGCTTTCTAATGAAGGATTGAATTGGATTTGGTCTGTGCTCAGTGAAAAGCTCTTTTGTTTCCAGTTCAAAAGCTTCAAGGGCTAAACATTTTGGGTCCTGACGCAGACATACTTTAGGCAACCTGCAAATACTAATCCACGCAAATTTATTTGGTACAAAACATTCCTCTACGTCACCTTCTTTATAGAAAAATCAGCAGTTGTCTTTGGAGGGGTTGTTATTTCCTGAAGTTCTGTGACTGCCACTGGCACTGTTAATGACCAGGAAAATTTTTCAAACTTTGTACTGCTAAGGAGTTAACAATCTGTGTTGGACAGATTGTATTGACAGGAAAAAAAACACCCTTCAGACAGCAAAACACTTGAAGTGTCAGCTGTGTCAAGTGCCATGAGAGCCATCAGGGACAAGAACGCATTATAGGCTGAGAGCAGGGGACTGGTGCTTCAATACCAAAGAGAAGTAAGGTCCCTGGTAGTATTTAGCCATATGGGCACTTCAGTGCTCAGGCTGGTGCCAAAGCAATGTTATGCTTCAACTTTAAGGTCACCTCGATGGCAGAGCGAGAGATGACTTTGAAAATGGAACATAGGAAAGCAAAATTAGGATTTTTTCTTTTTTCCTAGGACAGTCAGCAGGGATCTGTTGGGGGTGAGTAGGGCACATCATTTAATGTGTGTTGATCAGAGTATTTGAGAACTTGATCTAAAATGAGCAGAAACAGCTCAGCAACATGTTTTATGAAAAATCATTATAGATGCAATATGCAGCCTTGGGATAGGATGAAGCTTAGGCTCAAACTGTACAGGAAACCAGTTTGCTTTCCCCAAGATCTGGAGAGGCACAACTTTCTGAATTTTAACACTGATTAAATTTTGGGGTTTAAAGATCTGTCATAGTACACTCTGTCTGCTTCCTATGCCTTCAGTCGCTTTTCCTTCTCCAATAAAAACCAGTACATTAATGTCACATGGTATTTTACAGGAAAGAAGAAGTTCAAGAGGAGGAAAATCTACTGTCAGATCACTCAGCACCTGCTTCAGAACCATAAGATGTGGCAGAAAGTGATTGAGGATGAGGAGAGGTTAGCTGGGTCAGAGAAGCAAGGCACGGAGCAATCCCCACTGCACCAAACTTCAGAACAAATCCAGGCCATCAGGGAAGAGGAGGAGGAGAAAGGGAAGGCCAAGAAGGATGAAGAGGAGAACACAACTGTAGAACCAAACCAATGACAATATTTACAGCAGTATTTTAAGACAGATTGACTCGTGCACAGACTCTTTCTCAAGCCAGCACAGCATTTAGACACAACACTGTAGAAGTATGGGATAATGCGCCTACAGCTGTTTAATTTGTTTCTTTCCTTTTTATGGTGAGGTACATTGTTTAAACTCCTATGCTCAAGGAAGCTTTCACACTGCAACACCGGCTTTACAGACTTTTTTTGAAGAGATTTGGGGGTGGGTGGAATTATATAAATATATATATATAGATAGCCAGGGGTTTTGGCTGCACACTTCAGCAAAATACATTTAATGATATATTATGGTCACTGTGATATTTACAGGAGAAAGTTATCTAAGGAAATGCTGCTTCTGAAGCACATTTGCAGTTAACAGTAAGGTACCAGTTAAGTAGCTTTTGCTCTTAATGCTGAGGGATAAAAGTTCCAAAGCTTTATATGAATGCTGATATATCCTGCCAACACATATGTGTGAGTGAGGGGGTGTTTGCAAGTGTGAGTGGATGTGAGGAAATACAGCATGGTCTGAGTTCTTACACACTAGCTGTAGCACATGTCCCAGTACACCACAACAAACAGAAGGCCAGAATTTCAGAGAATTCATGCCTGCAAGGGAACAATTTTGAGGAGCTTTGCTTTCCCATAGCCCTCCAATCCCAGTTTTCACTCCAGCTGCGGGCAGCAGCCATTCAGAGCCACTGCTCTGACCCTACCTAGCTGTGCCCGTACCTCCTCCTCCTCCTCCTCCTCCTCCTCAGCACCTCCAGGACTGCTGGCAAAGGAATGTGCCAGGAGGGCTATTTCCAAAGGGGGAACTGCATGGCACAGCAACCTGTTCCCCTGGAGATGCCCTGGCTCTCCCCGTGCTTGTGCAGGCGTGAACAGCTGTGCGGGGCCAGCACACGTCTTTGGGCAGGAGAAAACGGGGAGCAAATGCATGCTCAGAAGCTGCAGGCACACTCTGCCCTCACCCCTGCCTCTGGGCAGCAGTGACCAAGTGCATCGTTTAGGAACAAATCTAAAAAGGTAAAGGGTGCATTAGGAGCTCCATGGGGGACAGGTGCCAGTCCTGCCCGGGCTGGGCGCTTGGATGTCGCAGCAAACACTCACATGAGCTTCAGAGAACTTGGGTTTTCAGTGGGAGCTGCTGGATGGAGCAGTTTGTTGCTGGCTTTCTGCTTAGAAGCAGCATGTTTGATCCCCACCAATATACTTTTTTCCTTCTTTCTTCTTTTTTTTTTTTTTTTAAGAGGAAGGAAAAGATCAGGGCTGTAAGAGCAGCAGATCTTTTTCATTGTTGTTCTGTTCGTTTGTTTTCTCTGTTGTTTATGCTGTGAGCCAAATGTCTATTTAAAAGATTGGATATTCACTTTCAATATTTTATTTCACTATATATTTGTCAATGATTAGTTATCTAGATGTAAATATGGAAAAATTTTTATGGTTTCCTGTAGATAATGATATCTTTAAGAAAAAAAAAAAAGAAAAAGAAAAAAAGGGAAAAGTTGTTTTGTAAAGATAATTTTTTAAAAAATAAATACAAAAACATTTTTTACAGTGTAGCCATTTCCAAACCCCACAAATAAAGTCTTGAGTGATTTGTATAGACCCTTCTGGGAAACCAGTGGTCTACAGGATCAAGGCTTTAAAATATTAATGCTCTTGGGGACTGGCAGTACCAACCTGTGCCCCACAATTTAGAGATCTATTCCCACAGAAAGTTATATATATATAAACTTCAGTATCTCTCAAAAATCCTTTGACTATGTATGCTTTTTCTACTTTGATTCTGCAGCCCATTACCAAGAAGAGGGTTGCTTGTGAGAGTAAGATTCCTTGTGAAAGGCAGAGTTTGTAGAAGTCCTTTCTGTATTAAATTTCTGACATTACACTCATCACTTTTTGCTATTGTTACACATTACCAAATTTTATGATCCTGTTGACACCTCCCCAAAATGTTGGAAAACATTCTCTATCAAGGCCAGTCACGTGTGTTATCACTTCAGAGCTCTTTCTTGCTTTGTGTTTCTGTCAGAATGAGGTTTTGCTCAAAAGAGGATTTGGGTTTTTTACTGGGTTTTTTTATATTTTACCTGATACTGTCCTGTCCTGCTCTTACCAGTAGAAAATGTGTTTGTCTTTCAGCAGAGTGACTGAAGCAGGGTTCTGAATGCTCTTTTCAGCAGGAATATTTAGGAGATGTTTTCCAATGAAATCGGGAGAGCAAATATCCAAATCACACTGCTGTTTTAAAGGGAAAGGACATGGCAGAATTCATTCAAAAGAAAAAAGAGTCTCCAAGATCTCAGCAATTCTCCACTAATTCCAGCTTGCATTGTTTTCATATCTCTTCAATTACTTTGATCATTTTATTTGGGCTTTTCTTGTACAAGTGATATGCCTACCCTATAGTATGGGAAGGATTTATTATGCCTCATTCTGTCCTTTAAAAATTAAACTTACAGAAATGCTTTAAAATTGTCACATCTCCAAGCACTTCTTTCTCAATTTTCAGTGCATAGTCACTGCAACTGGAATTTAATACTGGGTTTTATATTACCTTTGCTGGAAGGTGAAAAAGTTCTGTGGCAGCAAGTGTTAGTGCGTGCCCAGTTGGTAAAATTACAAAGAATGAGGCAAAATCCTCTAAGTAGAGTTTCATGTATTCCTCTAAACTTGCACACATAGGGTTGAACTAAGAATAACTAAGAAAAATCTAAAAATGTGCTGAAATGAAACCATTCTATTTTTCTACTCGTTTTTGGTTGCCATTAAGTAAAATTAGTGTCAGTTTATTTGTTTCTCTGCATTGCCAAGGCAGCTGTTAAAAATTGATACACCATTGCTACCCAAGCCTGTTCATGGGAACAGTCATTGAACTGGACCTTTATGATGAAGAAATTGCTGAGACAGACTTAAAATGAGAATGATTGTTTTTATCCAAACTAGAAAGAAAGGCCAGTGAAGAAGCTGGTAAAGAGGTGATTTATTTTTTTCCCCACTTCAAATAGATAGTAATCCAATTTCTGCAGGTGGCCCCTCCTTATGAATCTGATACTCAGTCTTTGAAGTCCATGTCTGGCAGGCAATGATCAGGAAATCTCTAAGTTGGTTTAGGTCTAACACAAAAGAAAATAACAGAGATCTTATGTCAAGAATGTGAAAAATTTTTTTCTTGTGTGCTTTGGGGTTCATAGATATAAAAGCAGGTAATTTAGGATGCTTTATAATATTTTCTAGTCCAAACGAGGCAAAACTTTTCACCTGCACTTATAGCAGCCTTTTGGAGGCAGATCTTGAAGGTTTTCCACTTTGTGTAGTCCTTTGGGGTTGCAAGCACCAAATAAGCCACAGCCTGTGAAATATTTTAGGAAGAAAAAAAACAAATAAAACAAAATTAATTATATTAAATCAGCAAAATGCTCATGTTTTAGGTAGGATTTTTATAATGTTGATATAAATTCCTGGTACATACCATATGTAAAGCAGTGTGTTAGATACTTAAGAAAGCAACCCCCATTTTAACAGTGTTTTATAGTGGCAGACCCAAAGTACTTTAGCTTTCTACTCTTTATAAACAGGAAGAGGAAGGCTAGCTGATTTTTTCCATTTGGATATTTTGTTTTCCCCATTTTAATGGCTCTTGGTGTCTGATCCTGTCCTCTTCTAGCCTAGAAGTTTGCCTGAAGTGCAAGGCTTTTGCAGTCCTTGCAGCTCCCAGTGCAGTGACAAAAGGACTCTGTGTGTCACATAGCAATCACATAGAAACACTTTTGTCCCTATAGTGGCACTTTTGTTGGTAGCCACATGGTGTTTACCATGGAATATAACTTTTCTCATTACACTTTTGTTGCAGAGGGAGCATGTAGAAATAAGAGTGTGAAAGCCCCAAACTATTTACCTTTTTTTTTTTAGGAGGAGTGTAGGACATTAGCTTCTAAGAAACCAAAAATTCTATGTCTAAAACCAATAGTTTCCACCATGTTCAAAGGAGGCATGGTTTACTATGCTCTATATGTATGCTCTAATTCTAAAATCTTGCTTTGTTTTTAGCTAATGTGCAGAGCTTTTTGACACTTGTCTCTGAAAATCATCTGCTTCTTCCATTAGGAATATGGTGTTTGATGAGATGTGGCAAGCTGTGCATCAGAAGTGAGTTGCAACAATCTAGGGAAAAGGGATTTTTCTGTGCTCTTGGCAGGATTTTGGATGGCCTTCAATTTGTGAATGAAATCTTTTACACAAAGCTTTGAAGGCCTCCCCTGTGGCATCATGCAGGGTGCTGCTTCTCATAGCAACCACGGCCATATTATGGCAGGAAATGGTTCCCAGGGTAGATGTAATTTGAGAATGCTTTTGTTAATAATGGAAGGATAGTTTTCATCAGTTTTTATTCTGACATCACGTGTGAGCTTCTCTCTGCTTCATCATCAGCCTAAAGATGGATTTAGGTCTTTACCATTAGTGCATCACTGTTAGAATTTCTTAAGATCACAGTGAATCTGCAAGAAAGTCAAGGCTATAGGGGTTCAAATAGAGGCTTTTAAAGGTACCATTTGTCATCTAAGCAAATTTCACCCCCAAGTCCCATTCTATACATTCCATGCTGGACATTTAAGTTCATTTGTATACTTTAAAAATTCTAAATTCCTGTCTGTTTTTTTCTAGAATATTTCTTTTTTCTTTCTTTCTGAAATTCTGGCCCCATCTTTCTTCAGAAATACCCTTGAAAGTAGACTGCAGTGTGAAGAAGGCAAGGATCTTGCCAAATTGAGCATCACTCAGTGGCAGAGCCTCTAAGGGCTCTGTGTGGACATCCAGTGCTGCTGATCTGTGAGCTGAGTAGGGGTGGTGTAGCTGTCAGCAACCTAAGCCTAGCTGAACTTGGAATCCTAGAGAATTTTTTGTCAGTTTTCAAAATGAGCACTAAGCATTTCTGAAAACTCAGCCATAAATCTAATGCAGCCAAAGGTTTGTGCTTGGTCCTGGTTGTCAGTGAAGTACTTGTGCATGGTCCATGTAAGTCCTGTCACGATGGAGATGTTCCAACATCACATCTTTAAGGAAGGAAGGTTTCAATTAAAGGATGAGAAGTTGCTCAGTGTCCCACGGCCTCATGGGCAGAAGGTCAGACAGAAGCACGTTCCCAGAGTGAAGAACTCACCTCTCTGCAGGCACTAAGGGTTGTCTGCTCTCCCCAGCCTCAGCCCTGCACATTGGCCTTAGAACTTGGGTATTCCTCAGCTGACAGCTCAGAGCTGGCGTAATCAGTGCTCAGGTTGATGGGGTTGTACACATGCAGGAGAGAAATAAAACTAGCATTTTTGTGGGAAGGAGAAAAGGAAGTCATAGTCCAGTATCAAACAGATTTTATAAAACAAAATTTATTTCCCTTTTCTTTCAAAAGCAAATGTAATCCTGCTGAAATGGAGTAAATAGAGTTTCTGGGAATTTAATTGCTGTTTGATGTTGCAGTTTTAGTCAAAATGATGGCAGTGTTAAAGAGAAGATAATTATTCTCATTAATTAGAGCAGGGGAATCTTTTGTTTTTTCTATTTTTCAGTTAATCAACAAGTGAGAGTGTCCAGGGAACTTGGAGAAAAACACATGTGAAGTGATTTTGAACAGATGAAAGAATAATAGAAATTAGATGACAGCTGTCTTAAGAAACACTGGAAAAGCTTGCAAACTTACTGATTATTGGAGTCAAACGAGTCAAACTTTGATTTTGAGCAAAATAGCACCAGTACTTTTGAAAGCAATTTAGCATGATAAATCTTTCTTTGAATTTCATCACTTTCTTTAGCAAAACAACATTCCTCTGCAGGCAAATCAAGGCAGGGTTTCACCCCTGCTGTGGTAGTTACTTAGTCCAGTGCTTGAGGGAGGAGTGTAAGAATTGCTCTCCATTTAATGGAGAAATTGCCGTGTATTCAGAGGCCATTAGTGGAATTTTCCTGGCAGGCAGGTGTTCTTTTGATGAGAAATGCACCACACCACCTCCGTAGGATGCAGATGTCACCTGAGTGAGCACCTGCCTAAGCTCTTAGGACGATGCAAGCTTTTCAGGAGTCTGGGGGCAGAACAGTGCTGCTGTACCCCTGGCAAGTTCATTTTCACAATGACAAAAAGGGGGCAAGAGCTCAGGCTAGTTAACAATACTTCTTTGATAAAACTGAAACAGTAAGAGTTGTGCAGTCTGAAACCCTGCCAGTGCCACTTGAGCTCTGTGCAGACATTCCCCTGAGTGCTTGCTCGGGTAAAACTGCTGGTGAGTTCAGGTAAAACCAGCTGGCCTTGGATGTGGTCTGTCAAGCTGAAGGATGTAGTAAATCATGAAGAATTTTTCACTGAAGTTGTTTAATTCCCATTCATTAAGGAAAACTTTGCTTGGTGCAAGAGGAGGAAAAAAAAAAAAAAAGAATATTTCATTTGAGCTTTTCAGGTCTCTAGTCTGTGCCAGTGGTTTCTTGCTTCCAAAGCTGTGTGTGTATGTCTGAGATATGGGAATGGGGCAGCAGAGGAGAATTGTTCTGCCCTGGATGCCACAGGAAGTCTTTGTGCTCTGGGGAGCACCACTGAAATCTGCAGATGTGGAAAGAGGTGTATCCAAGCAGTGAATTAATTGGGGAAATGCAAATATTTCTGTTTCCTGTGTGGAAGCATAAGAGCAGGTATACAGGACTTTGCCACAGCTGCAGGCCATGTGTCCTTTTATGACTGAATTCTCTTGTCCTGAGGCAAAACCAGAGAAATCAGGTCAAATAATAGCTCCAGTTTTCAACACTGTCTTCCTCTACTGCAGCGAACACTTAGAAACAATTGATGTGAATTAGCAACAGCTCTTTGCTTTTAAGTATTTATTTAAAGGAGTTGGGAGGTTTTGGTGGTGCTTTTTTTTTTTTTTCTCCTCTGACCTTAATAATTTTCCCCCCGTGCTTTCCTTAAAAAGAATTTAAAAAACACTCTGTGATCTGGTCAGAGAGAAATCAGTGAGGGGTTTGCCATGTGTGTACATACTGCTTTAGGTAGAAAGCCTGCTAAAGTCTGTTAAAGCTGACTTTCCTGTTCAAAATTCCTGCCTGATCCTGAAACACAACAGAAACCTGTGTTTGAATGCAAAATGTTGATTTGTAGGTGTTTGTAAACCTTGATGCAGTACTGCAGATGGTGTCCCAAAAGATCAAAGACAACGTTAATAAACTGCTATGTGATGTTGATGATATCTTTAATATTTCAACCATGTCAGCGTACTTTTGGTCATTGCTTTTCTAAAGTTAAGTCTTCTTCTCTTGAATAATCAATATCAGATGTTTGCATGATGGAAAGTAATTTAAGTTTGCTTTTAAAAAAGCCGTGATTCATACTGTGGGTTACGTTTGTTTAACAGATTAACATTTTCACTGATGGGTGGCAGTTTTTTTTTTCTTTTTGGTGCTTTTGATAGAAGAACATCTAGGATATTTTCCAACAAAAACACTTTTTTTCACCTTTGCCTCCAGTTGTGGAAAAGAAATACCTTCCAAAAATAATTTTTTTCCAATACAGTTTGGCCTGTCTGGGTAACAATATGCAAATATGTGTATCACGTAGAAAATGTGATTGAAAAAATTAAAAATCTCATTTTGGTAAAGTAATCAAGAAATTAGCAAGAATACAACCCTTTCTGAATTAAAATCTTGGATGTGCCAATATAATTGAAGCACTTGACCCCCACTGGATTTGAAGGCCAAGTTATACAATTTTTTTATTTTAAAATTGACAGCAGGCCAGACAAAGTTCTTTTACTTCAGGAAATACTGAGAAATTTGGTCATCTTATATCCTGTCCTTGCAGGTTTGACTCCTGGCCTAGGACCTTGGGGCAAAATTATTTTAATGATGCTTATTCAGACTCAGCTATAGTAGCAAGTTTCCACAAATCACTCGTGTACTACAAATTTAATCCTTCCTTGATTTTTTTTTTCACTTTAAAAGGTGAGAAAAAGGTGGGGGGGGAGTGGAATTTTATATGGCTCTATTTGAAAAGGGTTTTGTGTACCTTTATAATTCTTTTGAAGCAATATTTTAAAAAATAACTGCCAGCCAAAGTGGCAATGCAGAAAAGTGCCATCTTGTTTAGGATTTGTACACGCCAGTTTTTAACACAGTGTTCTTTTCACTAAGTACTACATACGTTAATTTATATTTATATATTGTCAATATTGTTGTAACCAAGCTTCTCCTTTCTAAACACTTCAGAAACAAGGCCTTGTATTTTTAGGTGATTTTCATAAATGGAATAATTCTTTTCCTTTCACTAGTATCTTGCACTCGATACATGTAGCAATACTTAATATATTCTCTTCACAAGTATTTGTTAAGTGATTTAGTTAATGGCTGATAAATGTTTTGTACAAAATAGATTCTGTACAGGAAAAAAAAATCTTTTAGATAAACATTATTTATTTTTACTGTTTTGTAAGTTAGACACTATAATGGAGCTCCTTTTTGCCAGAATTACTGGAAGTGCCTCTTGGTAAAATGTATTATACAGTAAATATGTATTCAAAATTATTAGAAATACTTGTCACAAAATGAACAATGTGGATGTTGCAATGTGAAGACAAATGTACAACATAAATATAATTCTGTGGTATCCTGTTGGCTCTGTTTCTTTTTTCTTTTTTGAACAAAATTGCTTCTGGTGCCCAGCCCTCTGTTTAAGTGTCAGACTACAAATTACTTGTACCCTCTTTAGACTCTGATTCAAATCCAGTGAAAGCTTGTACATATTGAATTAACCATTTCAGCTGCCAGCCCTGCTTGGTATGTGTTAGTGACCCAAGCTCGTGTTTATTGGTACCCAATTTCCTGAGACTTTTACCTGCAAATTTCTGCACTTTGGTTCAGATTACTAATGTTAAATACTTTGGGACTCAACCAATCTGTGGAAAGCCTCGTTATAACCATTATTCTTTAATGGTGACCAGTATTTCAGCATCCATCATCAGTGTACTACTCAATCCAGTTAATATGGACCATACAGATTAAATGTGGTCAGTATTACATGGCAGCATTCTGCCACAGCAATGCAGGGTGACTAATGACTTCATTTTCACTTCCAGGGAAAATGAAATACGTTACCTTAACACTTTTCCATATTAATCATAGAAGTAATGTGTTAAAGTGGGACATCAGTGAGTAAAATCAATTTTCTTGCCATTATATTGGTAAGTATGCTGTCATTTCTCAATGTAAAATTTTACTAGTCTTTTATGTGGGCTAGAATTGACATCTAGCTACTGTCTTTGCTCACTGTTTATAATTTCAAAAAAGTATCTCACAGCTGTCAAAAATGTTACCCATTTTTAAAGCTTTATTACCTACTTTCATCAAAGACCTGGAGAGCTCTTCAGCTAATTGATTTGAAATGGTTGCATAAAAATTATCTAAATCAACCATGTGTTCAAAGCCTCTTTTCCTGTAAGTGAAAAATTTACAGATTTCAAAATCCTCATGAGTATCAACCTGGCTGTCAGTTTTCAAATGTCCCCAGTTTATTTGTCCTCTGGCTAAAATTCTGAATGGAAAAAATATAAGGAAATTTGCATCAGGCAGTGATTAGGAAGATACAAAACAGGATCATTGCCAGTAGAAAAGTAAAATATGTTTATACTTATTTCAAGGGAACTGCTTCTAAGCCAGCACCCAAACACTTACTATCTCAACAGCATGTACTTATTTGATGCAAAAATTCACAGAGAGGAATACAACTAGGGAAGAAAAACATTTCCCTCACTACTTGTCGCCACAAAGAGTAGGGGCTACCAAGGTAAAGAGTGCACTTGTCTGAAAATCACCAAACTCTCTCCAAAGCTCTTGAAACAGTGAGAGGTTCCCATGGGAAGAGATGAGCAACAAAACACAGGGCAGAAGCAGTGAATCTGCTAATGAGACCACACATGAGCCTGCCTCTCCTGGGGTTCTGGTGAAACATAAAGGAGACCATGACGCACATTCCCTAGCAGCCCAATTAAATGTTGCATTTTCCAGGTGTTCAAATTACCCCCAATTGCTTGGGCAAATCCAGTTGCCTAAAAGCACTTGAAGTGTTTCACTACCAAGACAATTCTGTTTGTGTTGGTGCTTTCTTTAGCAATGCTTCCTCTTAATGGGTCTTCAACTATCTCACCAAAATCCTGCTGAAAACAACCTAATGCCAGCCAGACTCCCCAGATATTGCCAGGGATTGATGTAGGGCTGGCAGAGCAATTTGACAGGAAGGTAACTTGCAGGTGCTACCCTGGCTGATGGGGTCTGCAGCTCTGGGGTTGCCATTTCACACCATCCATGGGGGATTTTTAACTGCTCCACACTGCATTCCCAGAGACCTGGCATGCTGCAGTGGAAGTTGTCAAAACTTCACTGCCAAGAGGTCATACAAACTTTGCATTATTTCATGAGAAAACGTGCAAGTTTCAAGTTTAACTGAAAGTTCTGATGGCTTGTGTCACAGCCAATGTGGATTGCTAGTTATAATCACTAAACAGCCTGGGATAGGCGTCATGGTTTGGAAGTCTGATACAGATAAAAGGTTGCTACAGCACCTGCTTGTCTTCAGCCTGGAAATACAGAGCAAAAGGTTCCTGTTTGATCTGCACAATGGCTTCATTTAATGTTCCTTTTGTTGTTGTTGATGATAAATTACTCCACAATCCTTTACACATGGTGGTTGTTTATTACAGTTCTTGCCAAAGGCATCATATTCTACAAACTCAACAACTTCAGTGTATTCAGCTCTTCTGCTCAATTCTTTGTATCTTCTCTTTCTCCTTTTCAAGGCAAAATCTTTGGGTTTAAACCTACTTCAAAGAACTTATATCATTAAGGAAAGTGCTATGGGACTTTTTTAAAGGATAATGGTAGCTAATTTAATCTCTGGTAGCTGGACAAGTTACAGTTTTATTTATTACATCTTTATGCACAGAAATTGTCCCCAAAGCTCCAGTGGGTGCAAATGCTTCCTGCCCTGAAGAATGTCACTGGATTTCTCATTCATCCTGTTTGTTGTACTCCCTCAGAAACAGGTTTCACAGAGGATCTTTGCAAAGTGTGGTGCCATATAAAAATACATAGTAATTATTTTCAAATTTTTCGGTAAAACCTGTCCGACTCTGTCATTTGAGTTG
>VWYI01025265.1:0-103792 GCA_013399455.1 Anthoscopus minutus | reverse complement strand
GGTGGGTGGGGGGGAATGGGGGAGGTTGGTTAGGGTTTTTTGCTACATTTTTTTACCTGATCAGTCACTTTCTGCAAGTGCTTTCAAGGTAATGTACAGCCATTGACCACGCTCCTAAACATGGCCTCAGGTACCCAGCACAGAGAGCATACCCAGAAGAGGTGGTGCTGTTCTGTGGTCAGGGTGAAGTAAGAAAGGCCTTTGCTGCCACTCCTATTTTTGAAAGTTTTTCCTGCTTATGTGTCATGCAAGGAGCTGAAAATGTAAGTATCAGGAATAATTTGATGAGCACCTCAGAGTAAAGAGACTATTCAGTAGGACCTTTGCATATCTAAGTAATAAGAAGTTAACTGGTCCAAAATATAATTGGAACATATTTCTTTGCTATCCTTTGGTAAGAAAGCTATTCTTTGAGGCTAGAGGATAGATCTGGAAGTCCTTAGTTGGACGAGAAAGTCCCCAAGGCTGAAATTCCCCCAGCAATCCACAAGAGATTCTAAAAGCCAAAGTAAATTGTTTGTCTCTGGTTCTTTGATGTGAAATGGGTACCCAAGGTTTGTTCTGGCAGTGGGTTTCCTACTCATTTATATCCTTACCAAGCCTGTTCCTAGGACTGGCAACAAAAAGAACAGGAAAATAAATGTTGAGAAATTAATAATCTGCAGCAGTAGAGTAAGATAACTAAAGCAATTAAAATTTTATAAGCAGTGAAACTAGGATGCCTTATTAGTTAACTGCAAATGTCTTCCCTCTTTCTGCCTGTCATTGACTGCAAGCTACACATTTACAGTAATTGCCTCTGTGACTGGCTCTCCTCTGAGTCAGTCCAGGTACTGAGTGGCTCAGGGCTGAAGCATTTACATGCTAGCAAAAATAAAATATTAAAGGAGCATTTGGCCTAATCTCAGTGAGAGGGAGTGTTGAAGACTCATTCCACCAGGAGTTTATAAGCAAATTTGCTTTGCAGCACAATATTAAGGGTTGCAAATGTATTCTCTGTCGGAATACATCTGTAGGAACCACTTAAATTCAGATTTTAAGGTGATGTGGTATATCCTAATCCTATTTATACATTTTAGTTTGCTTTTTTAAACAGTATTTTACTTCTAGCAGATGAAAATGCATTCTGTTGGAATACATTTTTTTTTAAATGTCTTTTGGGAAGGAAAAGATGTCATGCTTCTAAAGACTGGCCCACAAGCCTGCTGTGTTGTCATTGTAATGGTGGGCCTACACATGAAAATTACACTTGTCACAGCTATTCATTCACTCTGGCTAGACAAGGCTTTGTAAGTGTAATTAATTTAACCTGTGCTTTAGAAGTGAAGGTGGTCTGGCTTCAAATTTCCTGTAACTAATCCAAAGTAGGCATGTAAAGAAAACAGACCTCAAGGAACAAGCTGCAGTCTGGTTCTTTTTCCTGTAACTGCTTTAAAGGCTTTGTTTCAATTACAGAATAAGTATATATAAGTAGGCAATTTCTTTTAGGACTACAGGAAAGCAAAACCTTTCTTGTCTGGTTGATTGTCTAGCAAGCTTCCAAAGGGTTTTGTGTCATTGTGCTGTGGGAGGCACTGAAGAGTGACAAGCAAGAGGCGTCATGTCCAGTATTATAATTGGTAGTGATTTGTTTCTCATGTCTCAGTCCTTGGTAGTGAATTGTGGTAGGTGATGTACTGCATTGCCTTTCCATGTGACATCCATGACCTGTAATGCCTAGAAAACGAAGAAATTCCTACCTGGATAAGACTTTCTTTTCTGTCAGATTAACTTACTGAATTTTAGAGAGGATCCAGCTTTCATTTACTCTGAGCATCTTGAAAAGCACTGTAGAGGACATAAGTATGGTCATGTCTGAGGAACTGCTGTAATTAGTTCATAAAAGAATGGTGACACTCTTTTGGAGGTATAAGAAAACTTTCTGTCATGGAAAATACCTCCCCTAAGTAGTTTTGGGGAAGTTCCAGTTAAGTTTTCAACGCCTATAGAGAAGTCAGAGAAGGCTCTGTAAGGAAATTTCAGTAAAAGACCAACAGTAAGTAAAAACCTGATGCTGAGGTTTTACAGTGAAACAAAAATCCAGGATGAGAGGATTGCCCTAAATCTTGTGGGCCTTGTTCTTCAAAGCACTGCTGCTTTCTAAAGGACAGAAAACCAGCCCATAGGTATTTTTCTGTTAATACAGAGGACAAGGCTCTGGGACTTAACAATACAATTTTTAGCATGATAGGGTGTTGAAGTACTAAGGGATTTTTATAAAAAATTCACAGATCTGATAATGAAACTTCACTTATTTTAAAGGACAGTGTGGTAAAGGTTACTAATGGCAGAATAACTGGAATCTGTGTCAGAAATCATTGAAAGCAACAAGGTCAGCCATGAAGATTAAAGGTCATGCAAAACCAGTACAGATCCTGTATTGTGTTAAACTTAGTTTTCCTAATAATTGAAGGAAATAGCCTGGAAGCTGTTCTCTTAAAGAGGCTGAAAGAGCTCATAATCACTAAGTCTCCTAATCACTAATTACTGTGGACTATTAGGCACCCTGATATCTCTTAGAAAAGGGGAAAATAGATTTCCAAGTTTTTGAACCAAAGAAGGATACAAAACACTTGAAAGTACAAAATACGAATTAAGTGTAGTGGAATAAAATTCCAGCCACCTTAAGAACCTAAAATGGAGAAATAACAAAGGAAAGGATAATAATTTGTATTAAATCTGGGAAAGCAAAAGCCTACTCTGTGTTTGGCTGTGTGAGTGAGACTTTAGCTGCCATGGGAACCTGCTGTACTGCAGAGGGTGGGAGGGAATAAGAAGGGAAAAGGAAGAAGAATTTTTAACTTTAATACCTTTTCTGTTTATATAATAAAAGCCTACAGGGTAGCAGAAGATGGGATTTACAGCCTCTCTCAGCTTAACAAACTACAGGGGGAACAAGTCATGTTCTTCACCTTTATCCAAACTTGCAAATAAATGTTTCAGCAGCTGTGACCTTGTGGCAGGAAAAACTCAAGAGCGGGAATGAAGTCTTCAATATTTTCCTTTCCTTTCCTTGTGGTAAAGGACTGGACTGACTCTCCCATGCAATTTTGTCTTCTCCCTTAATGGATCTTTTCACTCTGGTTTTGGGTGGGTTTTTTTCATGTTGATAGGGACATTGCACTGCAGATTTTGGGGAGCAGGGCATACTGGGAACAGAAGGAAGGACCAGGGACTGGATAAGTCTTTGTGAATGACCTGTTCACCCTCCAGCCTGTCTTCTCTCACACACTCTCCATTTTCTTTATTTTTTTTGTCCATTCTCCCTTGAATTCTTTTGTTTCCTGGAATTAAGCAATTAATAAGATCAGGGTTTTGAATTTTTTCCTCTCCATAAAGCTTTGTCACGTGCCCCATCAAACCTACAGCAACTTGCAAAGAAAATACTCCCTGTGAGCTGTTTAAATGCTCTTCATGATTCCCATCTAGGGCAGCCAGCATCTTTGCTTTGAGGTGTGCCCAGTGTCCTAGAATTGATAGGAGGGGACAGAGGAAGAAAAACCTGAGGAGGTGGGGGAGGAGGATGAGGGGCAGACAAGTAGCAAATGCTCAGGCAAAACAAGAGACAAAACAAGTTCCCCCACCCCCATTCTTTTTCTTTCTCTACCTCCAGTGTAAGAAATACATCCACAGACAGGGTCATTTCTAAGAGGAGGTTTTCCCCTCCAGCTTTTGCCCCTTCTAAGCTGGGACCAGTGCCTGTGCATGCAAGTGTGGGTAAGCAAAAGCAATAGAGGAAGCTTACCTATGAAAACTAGTGGGCACCATCTCTGGGGATTCCTGCTGCCAGGTAAGATTTGGCTTTTCTTCTCTTTCTTGCTTCACTTTTCATAGAGGATGTCTTTTGGCTAAAAGAGTTTAGAGGTGAACAGTCTTGTGTGTCCACCCAGTCCAGCAAGTGCAGCTCCTGTGTGCTGACACACAGCAAAGGCATGGCTAAGGAGGCTTACTGCAGGGTGGAGGAGTTTCCAGAGGGGGGAAGGATGTTTTCTCATTGCTTGGAGTTTGGGTGAGTGAAGGGGCACTTCAGGAACTGCCTGGAGGTGCCTTAGCCTGCTGAATGCATGCTCAGGGACAGGTCTGTGCCTGACCATCAGGCACAGGTGCACATGCCAGCTCTCAGGACGGTGAGTGCCATTGCCACCCAAGCTGTGTCACAGGTGAGCTATCGGGCGTGCTTGTGGTGGGAGGGAGAGCAGAGCCACCAGAGAGGGCTCCCACACCCCAGGCAGCTGGAGCTAGGGATGGAAGGAGGGGTCTGAGCCCCAGCTGTGAGTCCAGGAGACAGTCAGGGACAAGGTGTGAGCATGGCCAGCAGCTGTCCTTCAGGCAGGGTGTCACCCCCCTGGACTTACTCAGTTTTAGGTGTGATGAAGCACAGCTGGAGTGCTGCAGTGGATGGTCATAAACTCTTCAGAAGGGACAGGCACAGAGGGAGGGGCAGTGGGGTAGTCCTGTACATTATTAGTGTTTTGATTTCTAGAGCTTAGTGGCAGTGCCAACAGAGACAACTGTTTATGGGCAGGAGTCAGTAATGCCAGCAAGACAGATATCATGGTGGGAGTCTGCTAGAAATACAGCACAGAAGAGAGGAAGCGAGGTCTAGGAGGTTCCTGCTGTGTGAGTAAGAAAACTGCCTGACACAGCTGGTGACAAAGCCAATGAGGGCAGGTGTCCCACTTCACCTGTTTGTTAACTGGCAAGTTAACAAACAAGATGTGGCATTTGCAGGCTGTCTAGGGCACAGTGATCATGAAATGAAGGAGATTTAATCCTTGGAGAAGTAAGGAGGGGAGCTCAGCAAACTGCCACTTTGGACTTTGGAGGGAAGGTATTGGCCTGTTTAGGAAACTGCTTGACAGAGTTCCTTGGGAGGCAGTTCTGAGGGACAAAGGGGTCAAGGAAGGATGGACACTCTTCAAGAAAGAAATCTTAAAGGTGTAGGAGCAGGCCAATGGGATCATGTCCTGTGTTAGCAACAGTGAGGCAGCAGGACCGAGGCAGTGATTGTCCCTTTGCACTAAGCACTGGTGAAGCCACACCTCAAATTGTATTGTCATTTTTGGGCCCATCACTGCAAGGACACTGAGAGGCTGGAATGTGTCCAGAGAAGGGCAATGGAGCTGGGGAAGGGCCTGGAGCACAAGTCCTCTGAGGAGCACTGAGGGAGCTGGGGGTGTTTATCATGGAGAAAAAGAGGCTCAGGAGGGACCTTATGGCTCTCTGCAACCCCCTGAAAGGAGGCTGTAGTGGGGGGGAGGGATATGTCAGGCTCTTCTGAGTAACAAGCAATAGGACAAGAGAGAACAGGTTCAAGTTGCACCAGGGAGGTTTAGATTGCATACCAGGAAAGTCTTTCCTGGAAGTGTTGTCCAGCACTGGAATGGTTGAGTCACCATCCTTGGAGGTTTTTAAAAGATGGGTGGATGTGTCACTCAGGGACAGAGTTTGGTGGTGGACTTCTCAGTGATGGATCTACAGATGGACCTGATGGTCTTAGGAGTCTTTTCCAACCTAAACAATTCTGATTCTATGATTACATTTTTCTAGCATTCCTGACATGTTTGGAAAGTAAATGCTTAGACATTCTCTGTCCTCATTTTCTATGTCACTGAAAAATATAGTATCCCAGATATGGTAACAGCCTGAGGCCCTCTCTATACCCAAGTCAATGAGACCATCCTTACCATCCTCGTATTTCCCTGGATAAAACCAGAGATGTCCCTCACCTCCCACTGGAACTGACAGTGTGGTAGGAATACTCTCAGTATAACACTGACCAAAAGTATCTGAGTGGCAAATTTGTGATTACAGTGAAACAGCCCTGGGTATTCCTATAAGAGGAAGAATCAAAACTAATAGTGCAGTTGCCTGTGGTTCCACTGGGGACATTTCTCTATGCTCTGTCTTCTGTTAAAAGTTTCCATCAGAGGCATTGTCAGGGCAACCAAACTGATGCTCTGAGATACATGGCTGCAGGTGGCTCTGAAAACTAACACCATCCTTAAAGCCATGCCACAAGAGCAGCTGGGGATGTATTAAAACCTGTAGAGCCTCCATGGATATCAGGCCTTCCTTGCACTCTTCATTTTGACAGTCAATAAATGTTAGGGATTTTTATACTGAGCACAAGTTTTGTTTAAGCTCTGCTGTTCATTCAAGATTTGTTTCAACTCAGTGGAACACAAGCTTGCATGCTGCTGGCAAACATCATTTTATCCTATTCCACCCCCACACCACCACAGCAATATTTTTTTTGTGTTCTGACCAATTGTGCATATGTGGTGCAGTGGAGGAGACTCTCTGCACCTCTACCACACTTTCTCTAGCTGGAAGTTGCTTTGCTCAATTCATTTAGCTGTGGCACATATGTTTTCCTTTTCCAGGTTTTGAGTTTTCATTACAAAATTGCTGTAAATATGTAGAGTGTTTCAAACCTTATGGCAGAGGCTATTTGATATGCTTACATGGAAGCGCACCTTATGTGATTGTCATAAAAGAATTTATCCTCATGCAGGTGCTGTGAGGTGCATGTCTTTCCCCATTGTACAGATTCAAAGGTGGGGTAGAGAGAGAGAGTGTGATTTTTCCAAAGACATTGAGAAAATCAGAAGCAGATCAGGAATAAGTGCAATAAGTGTTCAGCAAGCACTATTTTTTAATTGAGAAAAAAATCTCTTTACTCCTTAGTGTTGATAAGAAAATGCATTGGAGTTCCTGTCAGCATAGTGTGAAATGCAAATATTGCTCTTATATGTAGTCATAGCTCTTATTTTAATTGATGAAGAGATCTCAGTGAAAATTTTGGTGCCATAAGCAAAGTCCTTTTGTCTTGTTCATATTTAAACAGAGCCTATGAGCGAATCTTAGCATCTAAAGATATACTTTTGTTATTTTCTCTTGTATTTCTGGTAAAACAAGTGCCTATTTGGGAAGTATCTAGAGGTATATACATATACATATTTTTAACTTATCTAAGATCTGTGTCTTCAGACAAACATGAAAGAACAGGAATTCTCCTATTCATATTTTCAGGCAGCAGCTCTGTAAAACAGGACTGCCTAAAAGTGAACACAGAAACTGATTTCATGAATATTTTTAGTTCTGATTTAGAGATTGAAATTAAGAACAAAGTACTGCTGTATGTAACTAGAGATTTAAGAATTACTGATATCTTTTGTTTTCAAAGTGCAGTATTTAGGTTTTCTTTACTTCTTTGTATTTACCTGCAAAGAAGCAAAATGACATTTTTCCTGAAACAATTGACTACTGAGCCCTAAGACTCTATGTAAAATGGTAAAGGGAACTAAACCTCTTTATTCTTGTGTAACTCATTAGCTAACATCAGACGATTAGAGCTAACGTTTCCATCTAAAACAATTCAAGTGCCTCATTAACGGGGATAGATTTCCTTTGATCTAATTACTTAATGTCCCAGATCTATGGGAAATTCAGAGATCAGTGCTGAGAAATCTCTGCAGACCTGGTCACATCTAGAAACGTGAATTTACATGTGGACTTCAGAATGTTGTTTAAAATGATAATGAGCCTCGTTTAGTCTGCTGGCAATGCTTGAACAAATGTTTAATGAAATCACATTGATGATAGCTTGAGAATGAAGATGATGGCTGTTTGTTGAGTATGATTTAATCTCCATTATTATAGGCAAGTGGATTGCAAATTTCCATAATTAAACATCCAGTGCACTGGTCAGATTCTGTTGTAAAGTCTGGTAATTGCTGTTGTTGGGAAAACAGTCCAGCGGGGTGTTGCTGTCACATGATGAGCTTTTGAGGCTGAGCTAATAGGATGCCCTTTTAAAGTGTTCTCCATGTTTTCTGCTTTAGAGGCAGAGGATACCATCATGGAGATCTCATCAAAAGAAAATACTCACTTTTTCTCAAACAACACAATCTTGCCTGTGGACCGATCTTCATTCAAATCCGAATCATCTGCATCCAAGGAAAAACAGTCATGTTGTGGAGGTATAAAGGTAGAGTAAGATTTTTAAGACTTTTTGAATATTCCAGTAGGGACTTAGAAAATCTCTCTTTTTTTCTTTTTTTTTCTTTTTTTTTAATGAATGATCCCTTTATAAGTTCTGATTACATCATGCTGAAATATCGGTATGAAATTATAATAGATATTTCTGAGTCATAAGAAAATCTCCTTCAGATATGTATTTGCCTAATGTTTGGCAGTCACCAAATATAATTTGTTTCCTGAGCCTTGCATATTGTGACATCTGGAAGACCCATCCTAAAAAAGAAAATCCTCTATCTTCCTTATTGCTCCACCTGAAGCTGATAACAGAGCACTGGCAGCCAGATACCACAGGCTGCTGTCAGCACAGATTTCTTTTTTAGGACAGTAGGCATGGTAGTCTCCTGGGCTCTCCAAAGCAATATTGCATTCCAGTCTGTGTGCTTCCAGTGCTGTGCTATTAAAGCATTATTGTAATATTCCTCATTCAAGAGAACTCTGCATGAGGTCTTTGAAATGAAGCTGCAGAAGTATTACCACTTTATTTACATTTCTCTCACCTACAAGGAGTTTTTCCTGGACATGATGGGAGGTCCCTGCTTTGAGCCTCACAATGTAGCTGTGCCTACCTGCTGGTGGGAGCCGCACCTCGGAGGAGCAGTGCTCCCTGTTTGGGACATGGGGCACAGCAGGCAGCACAAAGCTTTGCCTGATGCCTCCACCTGATTTCCAAAATGCTGACACTCTCTGGGGTGAGGTCTCAAAATCACCATACAGTGGTGAGATGAGTTACATGGAAATCGAGTCCTCGGCCTTGCCCCATTCTTTTCATCGTACACAGTCTTTATTTCTGTTGGTTTTGCCCCCACTCAAACACATGCCTACTTTCAGATATCAACTCCCAGTAGAGCTAATGACATGAGCAATAGTTGCCCTGAAGTCTATACATTTTAAATGGTTTTGTTTTGAAATAGAAAATTAGTTGTATTAAATACATTTTGCACCATAATGTAATTCTGTCATTGCTTCTCCATTTGCTACAATGATAATCCAATTCTCCCAATGAATAAAACTTCAGTCACAGATTAGCCAGTCAGGAATCAGCTTATTAGCACCAGAAATAGAAAAGCAATAATATTTCAGCTCAGTTTCTTTCTCTTTAAAGAAGTTGTGTCTTCTGGGAACCCAAACCGATATAACTAATATCTTCCTGTAGGAACTTGGACAAACTCTCCTTTTTTTTGTGAACTAACCTGTTTTAGTTCTGATTAGGTCTTGCTGAGTCAGAATGAAATTATTAAAGATATCTCTAAGTCATGAAGAAGACTGCTTCAGGTTTTTCCTAATGTGTCAAGAAAACAATATACAGATACAACAGGTTATTTTTGCCAATTATCGACCTTCATTATCAACCTTCCTATGTCTTAAAATTGCCTTCATTAATCAGAAAGATGTGGTAAAATAACTACTTACAAGCAATGAGAAGCCAAAGAGTGTGAAATCATGTGTACCTTTCTGTCCCAGTCCTAAATCAGGACTGTCTTTCCACCACTGCACACCTGGGACAATTGCAAACCCGGTAAAAAAAATTGTGCCAAAGACATTCAGAAATATTTTAAGTTGTAGTTTACCTATTCCATTTTCCTGTTAAAAATATATATATGCTTTCACATTACAGTTTAAAATCCAAGCCATAAACATACATAAAATGTAAAATAATATGATAATATTTGTACTAGAGAGTTCTTTGAGACCTGCTGCTGTAGAAAAAAAGAACCAGAGAGGGGTTGTGTATATTTATTTACCCACAACTGGTTCTGAAGGAGGGATAACCACCTCTGGATAAAGTGTACTGAAAGTGACACAGAGAATATATTTGAACCTTAACACAAGAATTTGCATCCTGCAGTGATGTTATTACCACTGTAATAACACTTACCAAATGAGATGTTGTAAGCAGATTTGCACTGGAGGTGAGTACATTGTTCAGAGCACCTGCTTACTGGGAGGTGATTGTGATTATCAGAGAGAATAAAGAAGCAGCACAAGGTTCTAGACTTCTATACAAATAAAACTTTAAAGTGTCTCTCAATTTCTGAGACTGGGTTTTACAGAAAACATCTGTATTCATATTCATTTTGAGTCAACACCACCTGTATCTGAAGGTAGAGAGCAATGTTGTGGTTTCCATGACCAATTGCACTGTGTGAGTATCTGTGGAGCACATAAACTCAACTGGGCTGCATTCAGTGAGGGCAAATTCAGGTAGCAAATCTTCAGGAACAAAGAGTTCACACTGCACTCCCCACTATATATGCATTCAGGACAAGCCCTCATCTTCCAGTTTAATTTTGTGGGAGAGGGGCTCAGTCGGTACCTTTGGAGTATGTACCAAAGCACTGTGAAGGGAGTTGAAGTTTAATTTCCAAAGCCCACACCTGATTCAGAAGAACATGCTAAAACAGGTAAGAGTGACAGCTAAGAGAAAACTGCCTCTGCAAAACAAAAGGATGGGAGAAGGTTGTCCCCAGCAAAATGCACTTTGAGGAAAATGCATGTATTAGAGGTTGCAAGGGGTCTTGTAGAGAAAGGATGAGCCTAGAAAAGAACTGCCTGGCAGGTCAGTGTTCATCTCACAGAACACATAACATTTAAAAATGTTTAAAAACTCACCTCTCCACCAAGCCACACTTAGCATTTAACCATATGGTTACTGTGTAAGATACTCCCTCCTGAGAAAAATCACAAGTTTCTGTCTTTCAACAGAGCAGTAGCTTCAGCATCAACCTGAAATTAGCAATGGCTGAGAGTCAATTAAGTTTTTATCAATATTGCTCATAAGAGATGAACAAATCAGCAATCCAGAATTTAATGAGAAATAGGAGAAATATTGGTTTGGCTATTTGGCAGGAGAAGAGGTAGGAATGCAGAACTTGTTTAAAAATAATTCACATGTCTTCTGTAATCAGATTGCCTGATTCTAATCACTATGATTTTTTTTTTCACAGATATTTCTTGGTGCATTGTCTTTTGTTTATTTTGCTAAAGCATTGTCAGGAAGTTATCTAAAAAGTACTATCACACAAATAGAAAGAAGATTTGACATCCCTTCCTCTTTGGTTGGTGTTATTGATGGAAGTTTTGAAATTGGTATGTGCTGTAGAAACCCATTTTCATTTTCAGAAAAAAGAGTGATGCAATTTGTTGTGAAGAATGATTGTATGAATCTCTCTGAGCCATAAAACTGAGCACGATTCAACTAATAAAAATAAGTGAGACTATCAGTATAATTGTGTTCAATAGGATAAGGTTGCTAATACAAGCAATCCAGCATAGACATAAAAAAATTGTAATTTGATAAGCTAAACATGTGGCTAACTCATACTAATAGACATTTTGAGTGTTGAATGAGAATTTGCCTGCACAGATTTCTGCAGGCAGAAATCCACCTCCCCCACAAGTGTTTGTCCTTCGTGATTTATTAAACAGCAGGAGGACAAACCTCTAACTGTAATCTGCATTTTTTTGTCCAGTCCCTCTCCTTCCCTCTGGAAACTAAGGTTTCCAGCATGTCATTGTCTCTTACAATTTCAGAATACTGAATTTATCTCATGGCTGTTCAGTGGACTGTGGTGCTCACAGGAATGAAATCTTAATCTAAGTGTATAAAACTCTGTTTGATTCCTCCTTTTTCTGCTTTTATGGTTATTTGCTCTCTGCAGCTGGCATAGTCTTTCTCCTCTTTTCCAGTGCTTTATCTAAAGGTTTGTGGTTTTCCAATCACAGAAGGCACTGGGCTCCTGTAGAGTGCCTGGAAAGAAGGAGAAAGACCAACCCCATCAGCCCTCTCTCCCTGAAATCAGTGCCTATACTACACACTAGGAACTGTTATTTTAGGGGATCTTTTATCAACAAGTAGTAAAACTCAGTTTTCCTTTTGTACTCTCAAAGGGAACCTCCTAATCATAATTCTAGTGAGCTACTTTGGAGCAAAGCTTCACAGGCCAAGAATAATTGGAGCAGGCTGCTTAATTATGTCAGCTGGAACATTCCTAATCGCAATGCCCCAGTTCTTCATGGGACGGTAAGTGCAGAGTGATCAGTGTTCTCCAGCTGGGCTGTGCACACTGAATGGCAGCTCTCTAAAATATTTAGGCATTGATTATGAAGATAGAAATAGGCCTATGGGGATGCAGTTACTTAATTTTTTTTTTTGTGAAAAGATTTATTACTGTAGAGCAAATAATTTAACATGTACACTATTTTCAGTTGCAATCAACTTATTGTTTTATTAGTCTCTGATCTTGATTGGTCACATTTTGATGTGGTTTAGGAGTTGTTGAATGTCTGTAAAGAAGCAATGACTAAACTCAGGAAGAAGATCTGAGTACCAACCATAAACTACAGCATACACCAGTGTCTGATAATCTCTTAGTCCAAATTCATGTATCATAGAGGAGCAAAGTGCCTGTTAAACTGAAACAAATCACTGAAGCAAAAAGAACCAACGGGACAATTCTCATGTACAGCTGCAGTATAAATAGAGCTCTGTTTATACCCTGTAAACTACCACTGGCAATGGATCCAGAGGGATTTGTATGGATGCAGATTAAATTTGCATTTTAGTACTGTAGGCCTATTTGGTAGTTACTGATCTGATTGGTTTTTCTTATCAGTGCTAGTGAATAAATACAACTTTGTTTTCTAAACAGGTACCGGTATGAAAGATTCCCTTCCACCATCAATTCGACTGTTAGCATCTCTCCATGTCTGCAAGAAAAAAACCAAACTCCACTCTCAGCCTTGGAGAAATCTCAAGCAAAAATAAATGCTGGTGAGAACAATCTCTGTTAAATCTTGGGGCTGGTAGTGTTCGCTATTGTTAATGTTTCCCAAATCTGTCTGTCAGAAGATCCCAGTTTTGGTTAGAAGGAAGTGAAAGAGTTTTCTAAAAAAGGATGTGGTGGCAAATTAATAAAGCCAGCAAAATTGTAGTATCTTTGAGGCAACTCATGCTAAAAATTTGTCTGCTTTAAGCTGTTTCACAGTTTTCCTACTGTTTGTCCTACAACAGAAGTATTTTAGAAGCTCTGAGCTTTCAGTGTCAAACTGTTGCTATAAACACATCGTTGGTGTCTCTTGTTACCTACACAGGGTGTGAAAAGGAAGGAGGCTCTTCCATGTGGATCTATGTTTTACTTGGAAATCTTTTGCGTGGAATAGGTGAAACTCCCATCCAGCCCCTGGGAATTGCATACATCGATGATTATGCTGTTGAAGAGAATGCTGCCTTATATATTGGTAAAATAAATATTATTTCTATTTCCTAGTGGGTTTTTCCCCAGAGGCAATAGAGTCATTCTGAATAATGGAATGAATGAATGAACTTGCCCTGATTGTTTTGTTTGCATAATTTCCAATATTAAAGTTTATTTAACAGTCATGTACACTCAAGGGATCAAGTTACCACTTAATTATGCCAGCACAGTTCCATTATCTTAATTTGGTAAAAGAATTTGACCTTAGGTTCCTGCTGTTACCCTAATCTTTCTAATTCTTCTGGATGTGGACTGCTGAGCCTCTGTGCACATTCAGTTCTCTGGAAAGTGATAAAAACAGGCACTCTTTTAAGCACTTAAAATAGAATTTCAGTGGGCATTGAAAACGTTCCCTTCAGATTTATGTAGGATTATAAACAATAGTACTGAGTGTTCATTGTCTGAAATTCACCTGAAATATTACCAAAAAGTCCTATCTCATCAGCATCTGCTCTTGACAAGTTTCCAGCCAGGCAAAAGGCTAAAAAATCAGATTCTTTCTTGTAAAATATTCAGCCTTCCCAGATTTCCAGGTGAATTTTTTCAGGTTCAAAGTATTCAGAAAGTTTGGCTGAGGGTGCATTGAAACATATTAACAGTGGAAACCAAAGCAAAGTGATTTCTAAGCCTGTTCAGGGCCTACTGCAACTTAAAGCGATCAGTTAACTTTAAAAACGACATTTGCTTTCCAGTTACTTTATCTTGGCAGCTAAAGCATTTATGGCAATTGTAGATTGGTGCTGATATAGAGTTTAGGCTGTTCAGTCTCCTGACATTTTTCCCTTCAGGCTGAATTTAACTCTTTAATTGGAGAACAATAAAAAGTGTTAACATAGTGGGGAAAACTTCATTGAAGACTTTTTTTCTTCTTGAAAGTATTTCAATTTGTGTAGCTGTATCTCCTGCTGCCCACCACATCTGCTGTTAGATACAGAAGAACCAGTGCCCTTTTTAGGTCAGGATACCCTTTAACTTTACTTAATAACAGTCCCCTGTTTTCTATTCCAGGCTGTGTACAGACAGTTGCAATCATAGGGCCAATATTTGGCTTTCTCCTGGGATCCCTGTGTGCCAAACTTTACGTTGACATTGGCTTTGTAGATCTGGGTAAGTCAGAATACTCAGGCTTTAAAAATCCAGTCAGGCTCTAAAATGCCTATTTTAGGCCAAGAACTCTGGTTATCTCCTAGGCATGAGGGGCTAGCAGGGGTAGAGTAGGCACTTTGTGAAATGAGAAGGATGAGAGCAGTGTAGTGGTCCATGCAGAATAGGCTGGCAAGAAGGATGGGTGTAGAGGAAGAAGGAGGTCTGACTCTTCTTCAGCCCCAGCAGATCTGCAGCAGGTGCCTCCAAGAGATGCTCTGAGGAGATAATGGGAGCCAGGAGGAGACAGGACTGAGGCTCAGGGTCCTGCATGTGCTTTTTTAATAGGCTGTTGTTGCCTAGAAAAGTGGTTTGGCAGGGGATACCAAAACTCCCGATTGCTCTCTGAGAAAAAAACAAGAAATAAAAACAAGAGGAGAGGAAAACAATTTCTTTCCCTGGAGCTTTTGTGCAGAACAGCCTGACTGGGAGCAAGTGAGTGGCCACCTGGACTGTCCCACATGCTGGTCCTTGCAGCATCTCTGGGGATGTGCAAGTGGCACAGCAGTATCAGGGCTAGGCTGCTGCTGTGCCCTAGTAATCAGCAAGTCCTCAGTGTGTCCCCACAGCTGCTCCTGTAAAACACCCATAGTGACACAGAGCACAGCTAAAGCTGGTGGGGTGGGGATGGAAAGTCCCTGCAAAACCACCTTCCTTATTAGCAGCTAATATTCTCAACATGTATTTATTTGTTTTTATTTTTCCACTTTCTCCAGACAGCATCACAATAAGTCCCAAGGACGTGCAGTGGGTGGGAGCGTGGTGGCTGGGGTACCTGATAGCTGGGGTGATCAGTGTCCTGGCTGGCATCCCCTTCTGGTTCCTGCCCAAGCACCTCCCAAAACCTGACAGCAGGAAGGACTCCAGCACCTCTTCTGAGCACTCAAAGTTCATTGAGGAGAGCAAGGACCAACACACATCCTCTTGGCAACAAGCAAAACTTGCAGAGATGGCAAAAGGCAAATCACTTGAGTTTTCTTCCTGGTTGTTGAGATTTTCTCTCAAAGGATTTTAGACTTAAAAGTTCTATACTATATTTTAATGGTTTAATGTTTTTTCCCTCAGGTTTCACTCTCCAACTCAACAGTACGCATAAAAAGATCTCTTCAGTGCTCCCTAGATTTGCTATTGCAGGAGAATGTCTTTGGCTGAGATTTGTAAAATTACAGTAGTGGCCCAGCACAAAAATTTTTTATTCACATATAATGACTGTTGCAGAAGTGGTACTCAAAAGCAAACTAACCTGTGGTTTTTGCTAATTAATTTTTTCCTGTAAGTTCATGCACAAGGAAAACATGCACAATTCACAATGTTTGATCAGACCATAGACAGGCACAGACCCACTACAGTATTAGAGGAAGCTGTCTGGATTTAGACAGGAACTGGTTTGCACAATTGCATTTCCTTGGCCATGCTTTGCCAAAAGCATTTTCCCTCAGAACTTGAATCTGTACCTCAGTATGTCTGTGCTTATTGTCAGCTGTGCTGAGCACTCTTTGCCCTAAATTAAACTAAACAGAGCTGCAGCTGTTGAGGACACATAGAAACCAAATCATTCCTAGTTTATGATGGAAAGAAGGTATTTAAAACAAGATATCTCTTCTGGGAAATTGATGCTTACTATTTTGCTCCACTGTTCCTCCATCCAGAAATGGGGGAGCTGTTAGGAGCATCATGGAATTTCACAGATGCCCTTTGACATGTTTTGCTGTTTCGGTTTTTTTGGAAGGTGCACATATTATAAAACATTACAAGAGTTATTCTCTTTCTGGCCTGCTTGTTATTTCTGCTGTTTTGTCTTGCAGAATTCTTGCCATCACTGAAGAACCTCTTTGGGAATCCAGTTTACATTCTGTATTTGTGTGCAAGTATCATTCAGTTCAATTCTTTAATTGGCATGGTGACATATAAGCCAAAGTATATTGAACAACAGTATGGGCAGACATCTTCGAAAACTAACTTTGTTATAGGTAATGCTATATCTGCTTCTTGACATCTTTCAAATGAACATTTTAGGAGTGGTATATACATACAGGAAAAATTGTATTTTTTTTAGGGTATGTTCATTTCTTCTCCTTCCTTGTCTGACTTTAAGTAATAACTCATAGGAGGTAAGTTATTTCATTTCTGCTTCAGCACTAATTAACTCTGATTTTATTTATGCAAGAGTTACTGTAAAAGTTTACATGACTGGATATCTTAATTCCCTTTTAACTGGAAATTTGAAAAGTAATATATGTACAGCAGAAGAAAATAACTGAGAAATAATTTTTATTTAGTTTACATAAATTTATCATCAGACAGATCTGCTGCCTTGATGGCTTCCCATTTATTACAACAAAAAAATGATCAGTTCAGTGAGTGCTGTAGGTGACTCTCTGAAGAGACTGGTGTTAAATAAAAGGAATTCCAGTCATATCTCCAAGCTGTCCCATACAGCACAAGTGAGAGAAGCTCCTTCAGCCTTTTGGGTACAGAGATCAATATTTTTGTAGCTGACTTCAGGAGACTGGACTTGACTGCCCAGCTGCTGAACCTGCATGTGGGTTTCAGCTCCAGAAGTGCAAGGCTTCAAGAGCATTAAGCAGCAAAGAGGTTTACATCTACCCAACACAGAGGGAACTGCCTTGTTTCAGAGCAGCATTAGTTGCACAGCAACAGAGGTATATATATGCAGAAAAGCTGTAATGATCCATTGTGCTATGTTAATTCCATTAAAGATAGAAGCTGGAATTTCCTGGCACGAAACTTCTCAAAGCAAGGCAAAATCTTCAAGTGTAGCTGATAGCCAAAGAAAGTCCAGAAAACAATTCCTACATTCAGTATAGTACTTCCCATTGTATTTAAAGATTTTCTGAGCTAAGCTTTCAGGTATGTGCAAACTGAGTGGGGATTAGGAACCATTTGATTTTTCTGGGCATAGGGACTATATGCAGCATAGAGTGTGTGAAGGCGTGGTTAGGGAAAGATCCTGCTGAGTGGCTATCCCTGCAATAAGGTGATTTTTCTTCCTCCTTTTCCTTTCTCTCCAAATCCACCCTTCCTAAGAAACCTGAGGGCTGACTCAGTCTTACAGTGTTTATTTCTCTTTCACACCCTCTTTTACTCTATCTTCTTCTCTTAAAAAATGGTTTCTATCACCATCTCTGATATATATCAAAACTGTCAGAGAAAATTGAAGCACTAAAAACAATTTAAAAAGCAGGTCTTGCTCTGGCTTTCATAACATTAGATAAAACTAAATTTGTCCTCTAGGCATCAGCAGATTACTCCACTGACAAACTAATTGTGGAAAAAAAAACACCTAGCTTAAGAAATTGGAAAAGCATTATCTAATTTTATCCATAATCTCTCTGTCAAAGAAACAGCAAAGAAGCATGTCCTTGGGAGTAAGTTTTCTCAAAGCTGTCCCAGCACCTTTGTAATACTCAAAGGATATGCCCTGACTGAAGATCTTTATGTTTTGTTCCTTCATCTTATTGCTGCAGCTGTTTTTGTGGCTGACAAAGTTAGTCCATTGAGCTGGAGTTTTCAGTATTACAGATTTTTCTGTTTGATTTCAGGTCTTATTAACATTCCTGCTGTGGCCTTTGGCATATTCACTGGAGGACTGATCATGAAAAAATTCGGAATTGGTGTTTTAGGGGCTGCAAAGCTTTCCTTGGGATCATCTTTCTTTGGTTACCTTTTGCTCCTGTCGTTGTTTGCCATGGGCTGTGAGAACTCGGACGTGGCTGGAGTGACTGTGTCCTACCACGGGTATGCTGGGAAGGCCATGCTTCAGCAGAAAGGGCTACTGCAAACCAAACTCCTTCCTCATTTTATTTCACAAAGTATATATTGTTGAAAAGAGAGTGACTGACCTGAATATGCTTCCCAGAAATTTGATTCAAATCAGTGGAAACCATTCCAGCAGGCATTGTGTCATGACCCTCTCATGATTACGGCATACACCAGTGGGGTTTATGTTACAAGTGCAGATTATTTTTCTGATTACTTTTTAATTATTATTGCCATGGGACCCATCCTTTGAGCCCAGTGATTCCTGGAAATGTGAGTAGCTCAGCAGGAGGAAGAGATTCAATTAATTGTTTCTTGCCTTTGTGTGCCACTGAACAATGAATGGCATTTAATACCTTTGAACTCAAAGCTTAAGGATTCTTGGATTAACCATGATGTTAACCATGAGGTACACCTGAGGCTAACATTTTTGCCCATGCTATTACTCTGTAAAACTAACTTTTGGGGAGGATTTTCCAGCACTGACTCACAGCAGCTCTGGTAGCTGCTGCACTGGTGTCTGATGACTGAATTTGGCAGAGAGCTGTCACGCAATGTATCAGACACTCAGCTTGGATGAATCCCATTCTGATAAGTTCCTTGCTAACTTCTACAGAGACCATTTCCCATGAGTAACTCAATCCCTTCTTTGCCACTTGCCTAGTTGTGCTAAAACTGCACAACTAAAATCTTAAAAAATCTGAGAAAATGCATTGATATAAATAGTTAGTTGTCCCCCTTAATAAAGTAAATACTATTTCACAGTAGGTGGTGTGATAGTGTGAAAACCTTTGGATAAGAAATAAGGATTTACACTGCTGTGTGGATGTGAAGAGACAACCTTTAATGGGCTACAGAGAGAAGGTGTGCCTGGCAGAGAGCATAACCCAGGAGGTGATTGTGATTTCCTCCACATCTGCTGGGCAACACCTTTGCAACTTCTCTTTTTCCACAGAACTAAACTGATGACTGATTACAAGCAAGCCCTGTTTTCAGAGTGCAACTCAGGCTGCTCATGTTCCAAGAACGACTGGGACCCCATCTGTGGGGAGAATGGAGTTACCTATGTTTCTGCCTGCCTTGCTGGCTGCCAGGCATCCAACGGCAGTGGGAAAAACACCGTAAGACAATCTTGGATTTCCATATGAAATGTGGTAATTTCTTCTGATACAACCAGGTCTGTCACAGTAAGTGGATTTAAACTGAGCGTGGCACATCCTCTTCAGCCCTGAACTCCTCAGGGTTTTTTAGCAATCTGCCATCAACATTTAAAATTTTCCCACTTGCTGTTGTTGGTAGAAATCTCAAGCAGAGAATGTTGGAGGCTTTTTTTTTTTAGCTGTTGGCTACCAAGGCTTTTGGAAAAAACCTAATAACTAGATTCATCAACGGTAGATATTTAATAATTTTCTCCTTCATTGAACAAGCCTTTTCCTTTTGTAAAACATTTCCCACTTTTGACTTAAACTTTCTGCCATCCAGAAAAGCATGGTGTGCGACTCCTAAACATCCACTTCACCATTCAGGTTATCATACACTTTTGCCTGCTCTTTTCCAGGTATTTTTTAACTGCAGCTGCGTGGGAACCTTTGAATCTTCACAAAGCTCCTCAGCTGTGGTGGGACCATGTCAAAAAGGAAATGAGTGTCCCAAAATGTTTCTGTATTTTCTAGTAATATCAGTTATCACTTCATACACTTTGTCAGTAGGTGGCACACCCGGATACATACTGCTTCTAAGGTAAGAAATAATTTCTGCTAGAATTGCCAAATATTTTCAAAGTGTTTTGACACATGACTGGTACTCCCTCCCCTCCTGGTATTCCTAGTATAGGGAAATGTTCTGCAGCTATGCAAGGTGGTATATTCCATATAATTGTTCTCTCCCAGATTATTCTCCTTGTTTTAGCAAGAGATTTTTTTTCCTATTGTGATAATCACAGATTTACTGAATGTTTGTCCCAGTGCATATTTAACTGCTGGAACCATTTGTCCATCACTGTAAGCTTTGAAGCTAATTTTAGCAAGTGCAAAAGACATTTAATACTACAAGTGCTTAATCTGGATTTTTGTCAGCTACTTGCAATTTTTGTATTCCAAGTCCTGCTCTGCTCTGTTTTGGAAACCTTTCTTTCTCAGTTCCTTTTTCCAAATTATTTCCAGATGGGCGCATTCTACTTCTCAAACAAAACAACAATAAATCCAGTCTAATTAATCTTTAGTATTATAACAGTGCTTTCTTGCTCCCAAATTCTCTTTGTTTTTGAACTAAGTTTTCTGGACCAGGCCCTGTCTCGTTGCTGGTATCTTTATCCCTCATGGCCAATGCCAGTGTTAGAACTGGCTGAACATCACAGTGCTTGAACCAGAATAAATATTCACACAGAGACTTTCAGAAATGGCTGAGGTGAGGATTCTTCTCCAATGCCCTGCACAAACACTGCCAGTGAGGTGTGTAGAAACTGCACAGCTTTCTTCACACACCTTGCAGGGTTACCACTGAGTGCTGGAAAACCATACAGCATCTCTCTCTCTCTCTCCTCAAGGGCTCACTCCAAGAACAATCATACTATAATCCATTTTAGGCCATTTTTACTGAAACTTCTGCACAACTGAACTGTCCATGTGCCAAGACGAGGATGATTCATGAGTGGAGAGCTTGCAGCAAAGCCTTCAGGATTTATGCCAGATTGCTCTCTCTGGTTTCTTCTGACATGTTGGATAAATATGGGCATAGAGCTATGCAGGGATGAAGTTCCCTTCTCCTCTCCCTCTACATGATGTATTCCTTCTATCCATAAGACCTATGGTGGAAAATGTACAGATCTGGTACCACACTGGGCCTCAGAACTGTGGTAGCCATACTCTACCTCCTGCTTTCTTCTTGTCTCCACTGCATAAAAAAATTGAGTGTTTGGGAGGTGTTCATAACAGAACACATAGAAGCTTGAATCACACAGTGTCACCTGCCCTTCTCAACCCTGAAAACTTGCTCTTGTGTTGCTAGTGGGCATGAAATAGAAGAGTGAATTCAAATCACAACAGTGAGGTTTGATCCCAATGAGGCAGAAGCCTTTATTTTGGGGTTTGCAACCCTTTTTATAAGGTGTTCTGATACAGGTCAGCATGACTGGCTAAAGGAAGCACCTCTCTGGTGCCATTGGTGGGACAAGAGAAAAACACATTCAGAACAGCTGTGTGACATTGTTTTGAGAACCAAAACCTATTTACAAAAAGCAGTCCTTGAAACAGAAAGTTTCTCAAAAGATTTTCCCTTGGGAACAGATCAGCCACTGAGGCTGAAAACTCTCTCAGGCTCAGAAAATCATGTCCACACTCTTGGATTTCTAAGTAAATCAATTAAGGAGTAAGACCCTTACTGCTTAATCGATTTAGTTAGAAAAGCTTAGAAAGGTTTTCAATTACAATACTAAACCACTTTGTTACATGAAATCGGCAAAACAGTTTTTTTGGTTCTGCTCCAATGCTTTTATTGCTGTTGAAAATCATTTTACTTTGAGAGACATTTAACTGAAACTGAGAAGTTATTTGTTTTCCTGCTGGACTGAAGGCATCTACCTTTGATGTGCAGCTAAATAAAACATGTTTCAGTAAGTTCAATCCTTTTTTTTTTTTTTCTGCTCTGCAAATGACCTGTGGGCACCATTCCACTTTAAGCTCACGCTTACTTTTGTCTTTTTTGAAATCCATCATTGAGAGACTTTCTCCAAAGCTCTGGCTCAATTGAAAGTGTGCTTCTGTTACCAGAAGGAAAATAAATTTTCTTTAAACACAAATAGTCCCAAAGTCAAGTTGCAGACTTCATTATATATATTTTTTCCAACGATCTCTTTTAAAAATTATTCAGTATTCAGTCATCTCTGTTAAGATTCCAGCACCTAAGATGTTTTCGGATGAGTAGATATCATTGCACCTGCCATGGAGGACAAATACAGCTAAATCCCTAAAAGCCTGTAAGACTTAGTGACATTAACTTTGATGGTTTGCACACTGAAGTCATTGAAATATGCTTACAGCTGGTGACCAAGTCATTTGCTGAAATGTCATTTTGGTGGTATTAGTCTAATTACTGTACCCAAGGAACTTGGGAAAACCCTGAAGTTTTTGAGAAAAAAGCCCTGCAGTTCAGATAGCTGTTGTTCAAGCACCAGCTATTAATAGCAGGTGATTAGGCAGTGAAAAGGAAGTCTCAGATCTCCCTAAGAGGCCTGGCTATCACTCAGGATCACAAAGAACTCCTGTTTCCTTGCAAAGACAATACAAAGAATAAAATATTTTTCATCTGAAAGGGAATTTTTTTTGCAGGATATAATTCCTATGAAATAGAATATATTAAATATACAGTTATTGGTTTTCTTTTCTACTTTTTGCTTTCTATGCCCTCAGATTTGTTTAGGCTAAGGATTGCTTATGTAGCAAGTGTCTAGGAGGAGAGCAAGATTTTGTTCTTCCAACTTAAAATTATTTTATTCATGCCCTCATAGGTGGCAGTGCTTGTATAAGCCACAATCAGCAGATTGTGTGATGATAATCCATGACCATTAGAGAATAAAGTGTTGAAAACTACCCCTGGTGGGGAGCAATAGAGTTAGTTCTGAAATGTCTTTAGTATTTCTTTAAATATATTCCCAGATACATTAATTTTTGCAGAAGCAGTGGCCACTCTAGTTCAAACCACACAGACTGTACCTCCAAAGTGCTATGTTCATCCATAGTGACAAACTTAATTTCAGCCCATTTAATTTTTTCTGCTTTATATTGAATAGAATGACTGCGACTAGTTTTCTCAATTACTGTATTGATATAGGTGTTGCTCCAAATACCAAAAATGTCCTTGTTTAATCATGTGACTGGTACTACTCACTCGCCAAAATCAAACATATACCCAGATTTGTGCTGGATTAGGTTACAGCAATAGTCAGTCTGGTATGTGCTGGGAGAAACAGCACATATGAGCAGCTGGTGGGGGAGCAGGTGATTCCTACCAGTCTGAGAGGCTCCATACACACCCTGCTGAGAGCAGGGCTGGGAAAGGCAGCTGTTCTCCTGCCCACCACCTATCCCTCCCTCAAAGACCCGGGATGATGATCTAAGGCTGGAGCTGGACTCATCTGGAGCCAGAAGAACTGGATGTGTGTGTTGGACTCACCCTGCAATCTTAGAAGAGTCCAAGTGCAAATGGTCTGCTCTGTCAGACAATGGCTTGGAGGATGTACCTTTACAGGAGGTGTGATCCTGATCCTATACAGAGTGCAATGAAAAGTGAGTGCCTAAATACCTTGTACCAGCCTGGGATTTGATCCTGAATTTCAGGGAGTGTCTAACTGAATGAAAGCATCCAATGGATGCATGATTCCACTATCAATTTTCTTGTCCAGTGTTAGTAACATCTAAGTGCTGATATCATCTGAAAATCCACAACCATCTTAAAATGTGATGTTGAATACAAATGTTCAGAATCCCTAGATGTTATTCTGGTTTTATCACCTTTTTTACATATTTCTGCAATTTGGTCAAAGTACATGACATTAAGGAGGAAAAGATCACATTTCTTTCCCTTGCTTTCTATTTGTGTTCTAATTATATACACCTGATGCTTTTTTCTAGTTAACACCCCTTTTATTATTATTTTTAGATGCATTAAACCCCACTTGAAATCATTTGCACTTGGTATCTATACCCTGGCAATAAGAGTACTTGGTAAGTCCATTTGTACTCCTCAGTCAGTTTTAATATACTCCTCATAATAATTTATCTTAGAATTAAGCTTTGATTGTTGGAAACAACAATGTCTATCTGCAAATAAATACCGTGTGATTTAAAAAAAAAAGGTTGGAAAAAGGAAATTGCTTTATACTGCATAAATCACATAATGTCTTAGGTATAATTAAAATACACAAGGCCAATTCATATAGAGATGTGATCCTGTAGACTAGGAAGCTAACATCAAAATTACATTTTGTCTCCTTACTCAGAAACAAGCATAATAGAACAGCTATGGCTGAGAATTTGTGATTGCTTTTCAGGCATATATTCACTGGTTTCTACAGGAATTAATCTGACTACAGGTGTGCCTGGGGGCAGCATTCACTGCAGCCTTGTGGTAGACCCACCTGAAATCAAGGATGACATGAGATGCCAATGAACTGGAAATTCTAAAATCCTCTAGGTCTTCATGAAAAACAAATTAGCAAGAAGCAAGCCACCTATTTACATGAGCAGTTAGATAACTGGATGAAATTACATCAAAACAAGCTGTTGCCTTCTTTCTTACACCTTTGCAGGCCAGAATTTTCTCTCCAGGCTTACTTTCTCCTCCAGAAACCATGGGTGGCACCCCAGGTGACACATAGTCCAGGATGTTCCCATCAGCACATGAAAAAAGGCTTTTCCTTTCCATCACCCCCAAGCCCTGCAGTAGGTTTGCCCCTGCCACAGTAGGATCTCAAGAAATTTGGAGGATTTCTGCAGCCCCACTGCAGGCTCCCAGCCCCACTGTGTCTGTCCCTTCTCATGCCCCCCACCCAACACACAGGACACCCCTACACCCAAGCTGAACAGACTCCATTGCTCTCAAGGAAGAAATATCTCCTATTTTTGTTCTGCAGAGATGTCCCACAGGGTGAGGAAACCAAACCACAGCCAGCACCCCTTCCACAGACTTCCACAGGCTTTCTGATGTTTTGTCATGTTTTCCTGGCTTCCCACAGGGAGGAAAGGGTGGTGTATGCCTGGGCAGCACAAGGCACGTCTTTTCGAACCAGCAAACAGTGTGGAAGTGTCATTGCTGCTAGAATATATAATTTAATGTTCTGCATGAATGTGCCTCTAGATCAGAACTGATCACCCTGCAAAGCAAATTTCTTACCTCTATTTATTTGTTAAACACACCCAGCGGGGATTCCAGCCCCAGTGTATTTCGGAGTAGCCATAGATACCACTTGCCTGAAATGGGGAAGCAAAAGATGTGGGGGAAGAGGAGCGTGCAGACTCTATGACTCCAGTGCACTCAGGTAACAGCTCTTATCCATTTATTCTTTAATTCTTTTGTTCTTAAAGTACATCTACACCTGGCACTGGTAGAAGAATTTCTGTTAGAAATTTTTAGTGAAAGATTTGAAACTGAATGACTCTGCTAACAATATTAACAATCATGCTCACATTTCACTGATCTCCTTTGATTCAATCTCTTTTGAGGGAAGAGGAGCAGATCATCTTGTTTCAGTATCAGCTGGAAAGAATTCACTTAATAATTCACCAGAAAAAAGTTGTGTTGAAACCTCAATTTTATGCCAAAGCTTCACTCAGCTTTCAGTATCTCTGCTGTCATAGTGTGTGTATGCATGCGTGTAAATAAGTTCTTAAACCTCATTTTTCTCCGTGTTGGAGCGGGATGAAAAAATGGAAGGCAAAGGTGCCACAAAACATGCTTGGCTTATCTACAGGCTTAAGAGCAGAGTTGTCTTTATCAATTTATTGCTAGAGCACAGTAACTGTCTGAACTGCATTTGTGAAAGGCTTCACCAGAAATGAAGAATGGAGTAACAGTGGTAAGAGGAAAATGGGAGAACTGATTGTCCCTTCTCCCACCACAAGGAAAATAAACATGAGAGGAGGGTACATCTTGTTTTGACAACTTGAAGGAAAGAGCAAAATCTCAGCTGGGATTCTTTTTGCTAATAAAACATTATGATATTATTGCTGCTGTTGTTGCTGTCATTATGCCTGTAAAGCAAAAATGCCTGTAAACCAAAAAATAACTAAAAAAAAAAAAAAGAGTAACCGCCCTAAAAATGTTTGTGCTATTCTTACTGAAGCACATTATGGTGGAGGTCAGTCAGTGCCTGAGACACTTTTTTGACCACAGACCACTCTATACCTGACCTGGGAGAGCTGACAAACTCCCCTTTCCAGGGCCATCCCCTTGATTGAAGTGTCCTAACCCAGCCTTACCTGATGCAAATATGAATGTGTCCTTGATGCCTTCTAGTCGTGCATTGCCTTTGACATAGGCTCTGATCAATCATTTCTCTCTCAGGTATGTGTACCTGGGGCTGACTTTGGTCTTGGGCATGGTGTCCATTTTCTTCAGTGTTGCTGTCCTTTGGGTTCTCCGAAAAAGGTCTTCTCCACAAGATGAGACCCACTCAGCCAACGGGGAGAGAGGCACCTGTGGGACAAAGAGCAGAAAAGATAATTCTGTCAATAGTGACCGGTTAATCCAGTCGACTTACTGGCCAGAAAAGGAGACCAGACTTTAGGAAAACTGAGATCTCCACCATTATTTCACCCAGTGAGTGGTGTTCCAGGCAAAAATCCATCATCAGAGAAGCAGTATCTTAGTAGCCACCCTGAAAACGTTCACCTTCTTGCAATTTTAACTGTAAACCCCAAAAGCAAAGACCACCAATTTTTTGCATGTGAACAGGTCTAAAAACACTGCTCACCATTTTTTCTGCTGAGTGAGGGGATGTCCTATGGCTGGGGAGGTGCAGTCGTGCCCTCACCAAGACACCGTTTTTGCAGCTGCCCCTCAGCTCCCTCGCTCCTCGCGAAGCTGCAAGAGCCACTGCTGCCCCTCGGTTTCCTGCTGGCTCTGAGGGGTAGTGGAGAGGCTGCCATGCAGCTCCCTCTGCCATGGCACCAGCCAAGAGGAGCCAGGGCACAAAACCTGACTTGGCAACCTGGAAGGTGGAGAGATCTCCGGCACGTAGCCCATCCTCGCAAAGAGCGAGGTGCAGGGCAGGAGGAAGGTGGTTTGCTGGAAGGACAGATCAGCCACAGGCTCTGGGAACCTCATGAATTCGATCCATAACACTTAGGATGTCAAATGTTGTGGTTAGGAATCTGTTTTCCAGTAGCTTTGTAATAGCACAACAATCAACAGCAGAAGTTGTCGTTACAGTCCAAAAGACCACAAGAGTCCCATCCAAAGGAAACTGGGATGAAAATAGAGCTGTTTTTAGATTTCCAGCAGTTTCTTGCTGCTTGCTAGTACTTGGTGTACTAAATAATTCCATGCACTTTATGATGTAATAACAAAATTATACAAGATACATATGATTTATATTTTAAAAAGCTATAACAAGACAGCTTGGGAAAAATAAAATTAATTAAAATTAATTAAAAGACCAGGTGACTTGGGGCTTTTCCTTTTATTTGTTGTATTTTCTAGCTGAAGCTAAGACATTTTTGGGCTTTGTCAATATTTGATATTGATTATATTTGGGGTGGGGAGCACAAAGGAGAATGTTTAATATGAAAAAAATCTCAAAAAAGCTTGCGCTGGAAAAGATAATAGCAGCACCACAGGAATATCCTTTAAAGAAACAAGAATTTTTCAGCACATGATGAAAAGTAGGCTTCATCCTTCACCACAATATTGGCAAAACAAACCCCATATCACATCATTTGTGTCCCAGCTGTGACTGTAGGTACCCTGCTGCCTCTCCTGTGGGGTGCATGAGGGGTGCACATGCATAAGAGTGGGATCCACTGGCCTTTATCAATGATCAGTGTTTGTCCTGTGCCCTACCTAATCCATTCAATAGCAACACCAAGAGGGATGGTGCTTAAGCGCCAAATATCTGCAGGAGGTAAGGTTTTAAACCCATTACTGGGGAAAATGCATTTGTCAGAGGAAGAACCAATGTCACCCGGATTTGCAGCATGGGTGAGTGTTTTGACAGTGGCCTGGAATATTGGAGACCCAGTCTCCTGTCCCAGATCTTTGTCCTCCCAGGTGAGTGTCAGAGGCTGTGGGCAGTGGGGTCCTGGACAGCTGTGGCTGTTCACTGGGCCTTGTGAACTGGATATTTTGAAACAAACATCATTAAAACAATCTGAAGGTTTATAAATATGGGACTAAGTCAAGAGTTATGCTTGGGGTGAATCACAAAGATTGGCATTCCCGACACAGGTCTTATTCATATTACCTCATCATAAAAATAGCAAAAACTTTCAAACTGCACCAGCAGTCAGGTGTGAGAGCAATGCTTGGAGCCTTCCATAGCCTCTTGAGGAGGACACTTCCCATAGAAATGAGCTGTCAGATCCCATGAAAGAAAGGAGAAACCCAATTTAAGTGCACACTGGAATAAAAAGGGAGAGATATCTGCATTTCACTCAGCGCTTGATGTTGTATGTGTGTCAAAGCAATGAGGATAATTCCTCATTGTGAATTAGTCCTGGCAAGGACACTGCTACTTAACAATAATGAAGTGGCTGTTCTGCACATGCCTGGCAGCAAGGGGGCCAGGAAAATCCACTGAGTTCACCTGGGAGAGAGAAAATTTTCTTCTCAGTAGCTGGAAGAGTGCTGTGTTTTGGATTCAGTAGGAGAATGATGTTGATAACACACTGATGTTTCAGCTGTTCCTGAATTGTGTTTACCCCAAGTCAAGGACATTCCAGCTTCCCATACTCTGCCAGTGAGAAGCTGCACAAGAAGCTGGGAGGGAGCATGGTCAGGACAGCTGACCCAAACTACCCAAAGGGATATTTCCTACCATGGAATGCCATTTCCAGGGTATATCAACTGGAGGGAATTGGCCAGGAGGAACCAGCGATTGTTAAGGAACAGACTGAGTATCACTCAGCAACCACATTGTACATCAAAAAGTTATCTTTCTTGGGTTTTGTTTCCTTTTCTCCCTTTTCATTGCAATTATTATTATTCTGTTATTCTATTTTATTTTATTATTCTAATTATCAAACTGTTCTTATCTCATGGGGTTTACATTTTTTATTTTTCAGTTCTCCTTCCCATCCCTCTGTGAGGGGAGGGTGATGGATGCAGCTGAATGGTGTTTAACTGTTGGCTGAGGTTAAATCACAATAGACAAATAAAGAAATTAAGAGAAATAAACAGCTGCTACTCTAGTTCAGAAAGAAATAAGAACAGAAAAAATCAGCTTCATGAGTTATCTCCTATGGTTATATATTAAGCCTATACTTAGTGAATAATTATTTAAAATATGGGCTTTCCTTCCATAATCCATTTTCTTTACACATAGGAAATCAGCTTCAGAATTTATTTCAGTAACTTTATTTCAGTAACTTATTATTTGCATTATGTTTTGAAAAAGTCTATTTTTCTCCTCCCATCCTTCAGCAATAATAATCCTGTAAGTTAGCAAGCAGATAAAAAGCATATCCACTCTGAACTATTTTTGAGTCTGCTACTTTATTTTAGTACTTTAAGTAGTAACATGCATGCATGGATGAGTGTCTGACTACAGATATATATTCTGGACTTGTTATAATACTTTAAAAAATTTTCTCAGCACTAGGGTATTTTGGTCTGACAGCATCCTCCTACCAGAATTCTTCTTCTTAAACTATATCTACAACAGGTGCTCTCACACAAAGGTCAACAAATATGGATATTTTCTCTTCTTTTTAGAGTTAGAGATACTAAACCACAACACCAAGAGACTGCAAAGAAGCAAACACCTTTCATTTTCAAAGGTGAGGTTGTTAAAAGAATTAGCTGAGGTGATTTCCCTGCCTTTGCTATCAGCCTTAGAGGCCAGAGTGGGACTCACACCCTTGTTAGGAAGCACCCATGGGCTGCGTGCCATGTCAAAGGTGGGATATTACAGCAAGGTCCCCAATTGTTACAGGCAGCATGAGGCTGGGGTACCCAGGCTTTGCCACATAATGGGATGCCCCAGGCCTGGGGCACATGAGCCAAAGGCACATTTCCTCTCCTACCTCCCAGCAAAAAATGCAACTCTCAAATGAAATTGTATGTCTTAGTGTGGTGGTCAATACGAACTAATAATAACTAACACAGTTATAGACACATCATGTTTAATCAGGTCAGGAGGGAATTTTCAAGAACTCCTAACAAAAAAAGGAAGCAAAAAGGCAAGATAAGAAGACTGAGAGAACAATGCATTTTATATAGATATATATAAAATATATGCAGCTATAGGATTAAACCATCCCAGCATCTAAGGGAATTACCGAAGAACAGAGAGCAAGGGGTGTGGATATTTCAAAAAGAATAAACAGACTGAATAATTACAGATGGCCTCCTTGAAATGCTCAAAATAATTAGTAAGACTGATGTGTGAAACCACTATTGCAATATTTTGAAAATACAGCACAATTGGTATAATCTGAGAGAAAACACTGAGAGCACCACTTTGGCTGGTTTGACTGATGATGACAAAACATGCAGCTTAATTCTGCAGAACATTGAAAGAAAAGTTACTAAAACTAACTTCTAGAAGCTATGAAGTGCATTGACTTGCAAGTAGCTAGGTTACAGGGGCATTTTAAAAGCATTTGCACATAGATAAACATTATTAATAATTATTAATAATCTAACCCAAAGTCTGTTGCCTAGAGTGACCATAGATCTGACCCAGTCTGGTTGTCTTTTTTTGTGCCCTGGAGCATCACGAAGCAGGTGCTACATGAGGCAGTTCTTCATCCAGTGCTAATCAACCTCTAGAAGACAAAAAGTCCATAATTGCTGTAAAAATGATGAGGGGCAATTTAAATGTGGGGCCCTTTAATGTTGATTTAAATTGCTCATTAAAAGTACCTTACTTAAGCAACATGTGGCTAATATCAGGAGGTTGGTTAACCAACAGCTCATCCCAGATTAATACAGTCCATTGAATTCTGAAGAGAGTAAATAAGGAAAGGATTTAGTGGAGAGCACGTGGAGCACATTCTCACAGCTGGATGGTGACCAGGCCAGGAAGCTCTCTCTCATGGCTGTTGAGCACGGTAAGTTTGAAAGGTTGTTGTACACAAACAGAACCCTCTTGTCAATCCTGTGATGTTGGCACTTCTAAAACAAGATGTGGAAAAATACAAGCTTGTTTAAGTAAAATCCAACCTGTGATAACATTATACAGTCAGCAAAAATCTGTTTATTTAACTGTGCAGACAGGCTGTTTTCCAGTGTCTGGAAATCAAGCAGAATAAAACTATAACAGATTTTAACCAGAACAAGAGTCTTTGGGATGTTTCTAACATCTGATAGATTTTTCTGTCAGGAAAAAATCAAGACTCACTCATTTTTGTAAAAGATCTGCTCTTGACAGATGGATAGTTTATTGAAGTGGTTTTGTATAGAATACCAGGTATTCAATTATGTGAGCCATATTAGTTTTTTCAATCCTGTTACCTCAGTTCATATCCCACACCATGTGAAAGTGATGGGGGGCTTGCCCTGCGATTTCACCTGAAGTCAGCATGTTTTTTGTTTCTGCTGCTCTCTGATGCAGCTCACATTTGGATTGGCTGCTAAAAAGGTCTAAGCATTCTCACCTGCCAATGACTTACATATCGATTCTGTGTCTGTAATAACAACTCCAATCCAAGCTGCTGATTAAGACTGAATGCAAAGAGAAGCTGTACAACTAGCATTAATATCTATTTTTGTATTTTAAGTAGGAAAAAAAGGGGAAAAAAATCATTAAAACAGCACACCGTGGTCTACTTTTCCCCAGATAGATGCATGGCACAAATCAGTGACAAAATCATCAAGTTGTTTTGAAAGGCAAATGCTCCACTGAGCAGAGGAAAGATGAATTCTCAGACACTGGCTAAGATGGAGATGCTTTTCTTTCTTGTTAGCTCTACAGCACCAAACAGAAACTAGACACTCTGGGACAGGAGCACCAAAGAATCCTTTTCTGTTGTGGAAAAGGCTATTTTCACCCTCTCAGGATTCCTGTAGTATCTTAACTACAGAAATATTTGCTTACACTTGCTGTACACTATCCCTTTTATTTGGTTTGTTAACAAAGAGTTAAATTTTAAAATACATTGATTTTCTGTATCTAGGGATTAGTGTTCTGAGAATAAGAAGGGCTCTAATCAAATCTGCCTGTTCCAGTTGGACTCTGCCTGGCCAGCAGCTCCCTACTACTGCTGCCAGCCCCCTGCAAATTGTGCCTTGGCAGCATCTTCTGGTGGGATCTGCTGCCACCCTCTGCCTGGAGGAGTCTGCAACCAGCTCCTGTGCTAAAGGTGACTTACTTCTGTAACTTCTGCTTTTAACCTAAGCAGGAATCAGAAATTACTGATATCTCCATGTTCTTATTAAGAGGGTTTTTACTATCATAATCCTTTTTTTTTTTTTCCCCTGCAAGTGTGAGTAATATGGAGGGGGGTCTTGGATGGAAATAGAGATATGCCTTGTATTTTATTAGGTGTGAGACCATAATCTTCTATTTGACTTCAGTAGTTTCCCACTCTGGTAGTTTCAATCAACAGTTCTTGGTTCAATAAGTCAGCTCTGATTGTGAATGCTTCCACAGACAGTTTGGACAGCAGCAGTCTGAAAATACAAAACTCTTCTCAGCTGTACTGAAAGCAAAGTACTAAAGATATTTTAATCCTGAAAAGTTATACGTTAATAGTATATACAGGACTAGGAAAAAATAGGGAGAAACTGATTTGTATTCACTTTTCAGAATGATGAAAAAAAGAAATACCGTTTCCCTTATATGAAAAAGAAAGTAGCACTTTTTTTCTACAGGTTCTACTACTCTGAAGTAACACAGTAATTTTAGCTCCATATCTTTCCAGATGTTTAGGATTAAAAGGCAGAAAACCCACTTGGGTAGGCCTGCTAATACATCTGAAGACAACCTGAAAATGAAACCTTGGGAATGCAAAGTTCCACCATAAAACTATAAAACAACAGGGAATACTTTCCTTGAAAGAGTCAGAGCTTAAGGGTGGAGCTTGAGACAAGCCTTTGAAGAAGGATGAGGATACAGGTGTTTGTGTGTCTGTGCCCTTGGTGGAACACTAGCAACACAGAGTAGAAGGATAGTGTGGTAGCCTGCAATAAAGAACAATAAACAGGGGCCAAGATGCTTGTCTTGTGACTGGAAAATGTCAATCATGGTATAAGAAACCTGCTGGAAGTGGGTAGTTGATGTTTTATGCCACAACAGGACATTTAGCCCTGAAAAAAAGAGGCACACATATGTTACAGGACCATGAATTTCCATCTCTTGCATGTATTTAATGCTAAGAAATTATATGACTGAGAGGAAAACTCTTTTAGAAAAATTGCAGTGATGGAAATGTTGCTTGTTTTGGGTTTTTTTCATTAGGATTTAAATATAATGGATGCAGTCATAAGCAAACACCATGGATTTTCTCTGCAACGATGACTGAAGTCCCCCTAGATCACATTATTGATCACTTAGTCATGGAAAATTAAAAATTTTTCTGCACAAAAGGTTACAACTAAAATGAATCAATAAAATAGGAGCAAAGGTTTATGGAAGATCATAGAGCAAGTTAACATTGAAGCCATTACTGGACACAAAGGATTGGTGATTTGGAACAGTCAGCACAGATTTATCAAGGGTACATCAAGGTCTGACTAAGCTGCTTGATTTCTATGAGGAAATGGCTGGTGACCTGGTGAAAGTGCTGGCAGGGAAGGGGGCAGGAACTTCCAGAAATGGAATATTTTGTTGTAACATCTAAGCAGACAATAGTCATATCTCACCTGCCTCAATAATAACTTTTCTATTAAGTACAATTACTCTCAGGAATCAGGCAGAATGCAGGGTAGGGGCACAATCAAATAAACCTGTTCTGGTTTCCTTGAACAAGGGTTGTAAGTGATAAAGGGCTACTCCAAAGTACACACAGCCCTAATGTACTTTCATATTTCACCTGCCTTTTCTGTTAATAGCAATAAACTATAAATCTGAACAGTCTTTTAAGTGGGAATGATTTTTGAGCATCCCCTTTGTTCCATATATCCAAGGCACTGTTTTCCTGCCAAGTTCTTGGCTGGCTCTAGCAGATCTGAGCTGAATGGACTTTTAGCCATAGACTGTGAAAATAAAACTTCATAACAAAATGCATTGGAAACATGAATATTTCTGAAGTTGGGAAACCTTATTTTTAAACACCAGGAAGGTATGAACCGTTATAACTTAGACAATTTCAGGAAAAAAAAAACAAACGTGCTTCACAAGAATGTACAAAAGGAACACACTTGCACGTCTTCTTCCTAATTAACTTTTGACCACTGTGGATAAACATGGATTTTGGGACCTTTAGCAGAGGGCAGAACTGGGAGGAGACAAGATTAAAACATTGGTTTGAGTTGGAAGTTAATGATTCTTCTACCATGTACCAGCAGAGCTTTCCTTAAGGAGAGAATTCTCTGACTTTTGAGCATTTGTGTGGTCGTATAACTGCTGTTGCTGTGGATGCAGAACCTAGGTAGGAAACTCTTTAATCTTCTTTCTGTTTGTCTTAACTTTAAAATGTTGCCATCACTGTTTGCAGCTATCAGACATGACCTGTGTAGTTTCCAGTTGCATTTGCTGTAACTGGTACCTCCAGTAACAGTACTGGTGAAAGTGTTGATGCTTTAGTGAAGGTATCATGCATTGTGTGTGTGTCTCTGAACAATGAGCATTGAAGTCTGCACAGCTCTGTAATACTCATTTTTCATATTAGGTGAACTTAAAAGGTCTTGCTATGATTGTATGTAAAAATCAGTAAAATAATCAGATAAGCAGCATGCAGTTAGTGTAAATCATTACAGTTCCTTAAATAACTGGAGGAAATGCGGCTCTTGATTTGTGATTTGCTCTTCTGCAGGGTGATGTCACAGTCCCTGAGAGTACAACTATGGTGACAATCAGTCCAAGGACTTAGAGTGTCATTCCTAGACTCTTGAAAGCCCTCAAACATCACTAAGTTTTTCTTTTGTTAGAGTCTACAAAACCTGCAGCAAACTGTTGTCTTGACCTTTGTAAACTTATTACCTGTTATGCATGTGGAGGTTTTTTAGTTGATGTTCTTATTCATTATAATTTGCATATAATTAGAGAGTTTAAAAAAGCTGATTTTTTTCATATCCAATAAGGAACAGATTTACTGAACAGGCCCAGATTTGGGCCATAACTCCTATGATATCAAGTCCTCTGAAACACTGAAGAAATCTGTCCTTTGCAATTCTGTCTGCATTCGCTCTGCAATTAAATTGCAATTTGGTGCATGATTTCCCATCATGTCAAGGAAGCTGTCAGCTCCCAGCAACACAAATGATCCCCACTATGGGTAGGGGAAAATCAAGACTCTTGACTAACTACTCATTAATTGAGTCCTGATTTTCCTCCACACAAAGAGGTTCCAAGAAGAAACTGTACTAAGCATAAAATTAAGTGAATTAATAGAATGTTCAAAAAAAGTGAACTGAGTGTCAAATTTCATCTGTCTCTACTGCTCAGAATTTTTTTGTGGATTTTCTTTTTCTTGCTTGTTTTTTGGGAAGAGTTTTTTCTTCCCCTAGGAAGAAAGATGGGTCAATTTGTGTTTAGGCTGACTGACTACCTAAACAATACCATTACCAATACCTTACTTTCCTAATCTTGTCTTTCTGCAAATGCAACTCTCTCAGATTGGTATTACAGAAGAGTGGCTTGTGCAGGCAAAGAATGGTAGTTTTAGAGACCTCATATTATGTTTGCCCTTATGAAAGGGCACATATTATGTATGCACCTTATGAAAGGTGCAGAAAGCTTCATTTTTTCATACTTTTGCTTTCATACTTCATATTTTTAACCAGACCATCGATTTATTAAACATGGGGAAAATGCTAATGAAAAACAATCTAAAATAACAATTTTATCCATACTTAAAATTATCAGGCTCATCAGCTACTGTATGTCGTCATCAATTGTGAATTGACCTTTTATCTTTTTTTCTAACACTCTTCTGGCCTGGAATTTCCCCAGCCCTCATCTCTTCCATCTCCAGCTGATACCTGTGTAGGTCAGGGTCATCTGATGGTGGGAGGAGATACTGCCACCAGACTCCAAGTCATGTTGTGCCTTTAAACTCTCAAAAGAAAAAGCCACTTCTCCAGTCCTGTGACCTGCAATGATACGCTCTTCCAGCAAATTATTGTAGTCATCAATGTGCCATAACTATGAGAAGAAGTTTTTATCTCCAGGTTGCACAAAAACAGGTGAATTTCAGAGGACCAGATGCTCAAAAGTATTTGTATACTAGCTTTTCCTGAGCACCGGGAATTTTATTTCATAACATTTTTTTGTTTGTAGCTGTGCAGTCTTGAAGAAATCCTTTCTCTGCTTCCTGTTCCTATCTCTTTCAGTAGCCAAGGGGAAGGAAAAGATAATATTTTTTGTCCTGATACATGTGCTGACCCAGACTTATTGCATAGCCACAAAAGAGCTTGGGAAGTAGATGCTAGCGATGGGAAAGCAGATGGACCTTTTCCAGCACTGGAAAAGTTCATCCAACTTTTTTCAGCTGCATTCAAGCATATAAAACTTCTCTTTGTGTGATTTTTTTTTCCTGCTCTCCCTCTTTTTCACCCTTTTCTCAAACGAGGAGAGTATTGTGAAAGGTGAAATCAGATCATGTGAGCTGCAATTTCGGAGTTCTGACTTGAGGGCATTAATTTCAATACTGTAAAATAATATGCAATTCTCCTATCTGCAGATCTGAAGATGGCTTGTTTCAAGTGACCCATTTTTTTCTGAGGGGCTCTGCAGTGGCTTCTGGATCATCCTTGAAAAATCTGTTCTGATTGTAGTGGGAGTTGCACAAACAGGCAAGTCTCTTTGTTCTTTAAATAAATTTTGCAAACAGATTTCTCTGAAGTGTCCTTTTTAGTTGTTATCCATCTCTCAGATACAGAGTTTTCAAAAGCTGAGGAAAAAAATACAGATGAAGTATTGAACTATTCATTGCAAATAAACACAACTAAATAACAAAACAAGGCTTTCAGCACTAAAACATTGTGATGTGTCAAAGGATGTATCATTGTCTTTGACTACGGGAAGTTCCTGAGGGAACTGGAGCAGTTCTGCTGAACTGCATAGTTGCAGATCATTTCAAGCATCTGGGCATATAGACATCATTCTGCATAATAGGAAGAGATCAGGAATACCCTGCAAATATCTGCAAGAAGAAAAAAATATGTAATATCCTTACTGAAGGTCAGTTAGGTGAAATAATAAATTCTTTTTTCACTAAGAATTGTTCCCAACAAGCCAGTGTAAAGGAATAAACTGGAAGGCACAGTGTTGCTACAGATTTTACCAAACCAGCCACTGAGTTCTAAGTCTCGTGGCCCACAAATTTAGAGCTTCCTAGGACTCCCTCTGCTTCAGCACTACTGCTTTGTTGACCCTTGTTGTTTATTTTTGGACAGACTTTGCCTCTTACTCCTCTGTCAAAATTGCCTTTTTAGCATTAAAAGATAGGACAAGGTCAAAAGGGGAGTGCTTATGTCTCTTAAAAAAAAAGGTGTCAAACCTAGGTACTTCAGAATTTAAACAAATACACACCTTGAAATGTGTAAGTCATTGACTTAAATAGTTGCAAGTAGAAAGGTTTAGTCTCAACATCTCAGCATTTTCCTGTAATTAGTTTCACCAGATTCATCAAAATGGTCCTTAAGCAACTATTTTGGCATATGTGCTTTTGTATTTATTACTGTTTTCTCTTGAGTTCAGATCACTCAGTAAAGAAATCAGTCATGACAGTGGAAACCAAACCCAGCAATGTCAATGACTCAAATCAGGAAGCAGAACCTGACCAGCTTTTGGATGATGAAGGAAACAAAAATCCACCAGTCAAAAAGACTTCTTCTGGCGCTGGATTGAAGGTTTGGTACCCTAGCAATATCACCATGAATTACCATTGTTATCTGTTAAGAAATGTTGCTCAAGTTGTGACATGCCAAATTCCTTCATTCTTGTTCCCCCTGTCTTTTGTGAAACTGGATACACACTAGAGGATAGTCAGATCTTTTGTTTTTTCTAAAGAAAATAAAAGCTCATGATCTACCATATTTACTCACAAGTTATTTGTAGGTGGATCTCCTTCTTGCTCATTAGAGGCAGCAACCTCAAGTGGAAGACTTGAACCAGCCTCAATTAGGTGCCTACAATACACTTGTCTGGAGTTTGCTGTATCCACCAGTCTTGTAGGGTCAGAATAAGGTGAGGTGAACCATATTTCATCAAATGTTTTGTGGTTCACCTCAGGATTGCATTTTAAAACCTGAACGACCCCAGTAATTTTTGTTTGTGTTTTCATGCTTATCAGTAGTTTGTGATTTCAGCCAAACCCTCTGAGAGCATTGCTGGCATAAGGCACAAAGGGTGATTCTCAGATTTTTTGCCAGTCAAGCTCAGCAAATATAGAACATGGCAGGACAAACCTCTGGGAGACTTTCCTCTTCATTCCTGACAAAAAGAGAGTAAATATACCGATTTCCAAACTCTAACTTCCCAAACTGGCTTCATTTATTACAGTAGATAGTATTGCAATGTCCAAACCTATATTTACTTTGTTTATTTACCCAAGTTTCTGTTGTATTGGAGCTCTTTCCCAGTGAGCAATAAGTCTATTTGGTTTTTAGACGATGTGGAAATAGCTGGATAATATTTAAACAAACTTAAACATTTTACCAAATAAATCTTTCTTTGCAAAAGCCACAATGTGTGTTGGTGGAAGCAACAAACTACAAAGAGTATTAAGCTTTTCCTTGCAAGATATATGGTATACAGGCAAAATATTTCAAAATATATCATATGACACAGAGATGAACTCAGTCACTACCACATTCCTCATACTGATGTATCATAAAAACTTGCATAAAACCTTTACTTTGATGCCACATAGATTGAAAGAAAGAATCAGCTATAAACTGACCTAAAATAAGGAACATGTGACCCAAGCAAAAGGCAATTTGGGTTAAGATTAACTTTGCCACTCCAATTTGAGTAACAAATACATGTCATGATGGCGATTGTTCCACACTGTTTCACATATATTTGATCCCTCTGTGACCAGTTTCCTGCCTCTACCTCCCATTTTCTGTCTGAATCTTTCCCCAGGTATTTCTGGCTGCTCTGTCATTCAGCTACTTCAGTAAAGCCTTGTGTGGTACGATAATGAAAAGCTCCATCACTCAGATTGAGAGAAGGTTTGACCTGACGTCATCTACCGCAGGTTTTGTCGACGGGAGCTTTGAGATGGGTAATGGAGATTCCCTAACATGCTGAAAACTGCCCAGAGAAACATGAGACAGTATCTGGCACTAATTCTGGTTCATTACCTTGCAGGCAACTTGCTGGTGATTGCATTTGTAAGCTACTTTGGAGCTAAGCTTCATAGGCCCAAAATAATAGCTGTGGGATGCTTTACTATGGCTTTGGGATGTTTTTTATCAGCAATGCCTCATTTCTTCATGGGATAGTAAGTACTAATCATGCATAATTTGGGTAACCTAACACTGGAGTTTCATTGTGCTTTCTGGTTTTTCAATGAAACTTGTATATTTAGCCTTAGTTTTCCAAAGGCTTCACTTCCATGTGCAGCAAACCCCACATGGCACACACATCACTATTGTGATGCTGAATGTTCACTTAAAAAATGCAGCTCTTCTGAAGTGAAAGTTCAACTCCTCAAGAAAAAAAGAGAAAATCGCAATACTTTAGTTTCCACTCAGGCTTGTTCAGAAAGGAAGCAAAGAATGAAATTATGCTAGAGCCTGCAGATAGATGAGTGCTGGTAGAACTCACACCAGATTTTTCCTGTTCCAAATGCACATGCCTGGTTAAACTGATTTTCCATATCTGGTTAATTTTCATTCACTTTCTCCAGGCTCAGGGAATCACTCCATTATGCTTATATGTGATAATTTTTCTAGCCATAACTTGGGCACAGGCATAACAAATAGAGTAAGACATATTTCTGTTGATTTCTTAAATATATTAGAACCATTTTAGGTATAGGCTTTAAAAGGAAAACTGAGGAATGCTTTATTTCATGTTAGTGGATCTTGCACTAGAACCAGACTTTTCATCAGTTTTTCACTCTTTAAGACAGACCATGTATCATACTTGTCTACACCATACTTATCTACACTTGTCTACACACGGGCAACTCATGAACTTGAGCCTGAACATTTGTAGGGGAACTGCTCTGCACTGTGTCTCCTAATGGCTGCTCTTTGTTTCAACCTGAAAAATAAGCCTGGCTGGTCTAACAGAGCCAGGGCAATTCCTTGAAGCAGAATGTGTGCTTTACCATGTTGTTCTACTAAAGCTAATTGTACTTTGCCCCTCAGCAGAACTCGTTTCTGGGGAAGAGATCATGTTAAAGCAGCTGAACAGACCAAACACATATCAAAGATGGAAAGGAGACCTTTGTTCAAACTCAATACATTCTTCTCTTCTTCCTTGGCTGTGGGGTCAACACAGAGAGCTCACTTGGACCTGACCCTAAATTTAGACACCAAAAATCAATCCAATCTGAAATACTTTCACAAGTACTTTTGAATTTTCCAGCTTAAAACATTATGCCTTCCAGACAGAGAATTATAAGTGTTCTGTGTTCTTAATTTTAGTGTTCTGCTTTTCTAAAATGTTCTTAAATATTTTAAATATCTTACTTGCTCCTTTAGTAGTGCTATGAATTTATATTTAATCATAGACACCTTTCTCTTTAGGGAAACAGCAGCAAAGTGGATCCAGCCCTACCACACTGGTTTCCCTACTGAGCACTGCTTCTAAACCTACTGTTGTGTGTTTGCAGCTATAAGTATGAGACAACATCACATAGAGCTGCTTCAGCCAACTTAACTTCCAGCATAAATCCCTGCTCCCTGCATCAAGGTGTGAATGACACTGTCCCGGAAGTCTCACGATCAGGTAAGGAAATGGAAATGAAAGTACAAATACAGGGGCTTGTTTTATCCTTGGTTTCAAGGATTCAGTTACCCAGGACCTGGAGTTGGGGACTGGAAGAACTAGTGTGACAGGACATGAAACTGCATAGAGTTTAACAGTAATATATGGAGATTCTTATTATCCTTCTTATAATATGGAATCAAGCTGTTTTATGTGTTGCTTGTGTGGGACACAGGTAGCGAACAAGCCAGGCTCTGCACCAGAAACCATCTCAAACTTCTCTCATTAAAGATACATTATGACATATGCCAGGTAATATATTTATGAAAATAACAGTAAGTTATTTTTTTAATGAGCATTTTTTTCTGATGGGTGATACTTAACTGTGCTTTTAGAAATCAAATGTAATGGAGATGGAGGAATGTGTTATTAAAAGATCATGGAAAGTTATAATAAGATTGACACCCTTTCATTTGTCTTCTATAAGGAAATATTCTTAATACCTTGATTTCTAATCTATAATCATTTCATGTGCTACATTTCCTGTGATTTTTCCTTGTTTCCCATTCAAACATTTGATTACAAAGGTGCCAACTCTCATCTGCAGGCTGTGAGAAGGAGCCATCATCATATATGTGGATATATATCTTACTGGGAAACATGTTACGTGGGATTGGTGAGACACCAATAACGCCACTGGGCATCTCTTATCTCGATGATTTCGCTAAAGAAGAGAATGTTCCTGTGTATGTAGGTAATCTCAACATGAAGTAAACCAAGAGAGTAGTAGTGTAAGAGGTCGATCACCCTCTGCAGAAGACAACACAGAGCCATTAGAGGGTACTAGCATCTGCTTCATTGTATTTTCAGCGTGTTTGCACACAATAGCCATGATGGGCCCGATGTTCGGTTTCCTGTTGGGATCTCTATGTGCAAAACTCTACGTGGATATTCGATTTGTGGATCCAGGTAAGCAAAACAGAGGAAAACTGAAAGTAAACTCATACTTGTGCATAAGAATTTTCTATAAATATTTGAATATGTTTTCATTGTATTAAGATATTTTATATTTTAATTCTATTTATTTAATTATTTTTATTGCATCATTGTTTTACAATTTTACTAAATTACTGAAAGCTTTTAGAGTAAAGGCAGAATTGGACTGGGAGCATAATTTGGAACTGTGCTTTAAGATTAAAAGTTTGTAATACACACACAACACTCTAAGAATTAGTACCAAGAACTCTCACAGAACCAGACTTTTTTTATAAAATGGAATTCCATCAAAAAAAGATTCTGCTAGTAGAGCACCTAATACAGGTGGAATTACCCACCCTTTCCACTGAATATTTTACATTATTTACATTTCACATATTTTTTGCAGCACAATATACACTTTTCCTCAGCCCTTGCTTATTCAGATGAAATGAAAACACATGTATTTATTCACATCTGCACAATGCCAGAGGGGACACAGCAATCCTTGTAAGTGGTAGCTGTGGTCTTTCATCCTGCTTCTTTTCAGTGATCTTGTTCTTCTAGCAGGACAGAGAAGTTTTCAGCTCTTCAGAATCCTGTAGTTAGATAGGTGAACTATTTTGTCTTTGCCTTTATTAAGCCAGTGTTTGATTTTATTTAAGAGTAAAAACAGCCAATTCCAGCCATGCAGTGAAAATTTTTATAATCCTGGTCCCCCACCAAACATACCAGAATTAAAAACCATAAAAATACAACCAGCTACTCTCATCTTCCTTGCAATACATTTAAAGCCATGGGTTTCACTGACACTACAGAGAATTTCCAGTTGCTTAATAGTGATCTACACAATTCAGGAAAGCAGAGGGTGATCTCAGGAGCCAAAAAGCACACCATGCTTGAGGCCTGTCTGCCACCCCTTTTGGGGGGTGTTAGGTAAGGACCTTGATGTTGCTAGGTCTGCCACAAAACACCAACCAGTGAAAGGTGTACAAATGCAGATAAAATAACACTGGGCAAACAGAAAAGGCTTCAAACAAAAAGAGAGTAAGTTTAAATTAGAATTTTAGTAAGAAATTCTTCCCTGTGAGAATGATAGGGCACAGTTGTCCAGAGAAGCAGTGGATGCCCCATCCCTGGAAGTGTTCAGGGCCAGGTTGGATTGCTCTCAGACCATCCTGCTCATCTGGGAGGTGTCCTTGCCCTCAGTACACCTTCCAATCCAAACCAATCTATGATTCTGCAACATCCTTCAGAGTGTGATCCCTGATGCCTTCACTTCACGGATGGTCTCTCATTCGATGTTTATTTTTGGAAGTCAGACACTATAAAATGGAGCTGTCATAGCAGAAAAAAAGTTGGGAACATCCAGCTTCTTCACTGGGGTAACTTGTGCCGGTTTTCTTCATTTCTAGGGAGCATCACTATCACCCCACAGGATTCCCGCTGGGTGGGTGCATGGTGGCTTGGCTTTTTAATAGGTGGAGCAGCCAGTTTCCTATCTGCCATTCCATTTTGCTTCCTGCCAAAGAGTCTGAAAAAGCCAGAGGAAGCCAATAAGGACAAAACTTCACATGGCCTCTTGGAAAACACAAGTGCCATGAAGAATAAACTTTCTCCTGAAAAAACTAAGCCAAGGAAATGGTCAGCAATGATGAAAGGCAAGTGTTTCTCATGTTGTATAAATGTGAAAAGCAATAAGCACAACACATATAGGAAATTTAACAGAGGCAAATATTTTGCCTCCCCTGCACTTCCATCTAAACCAGGAAGCTATCCCCTGGAAAAGAAAGGTCCACCAAAAATTACTAAAAGTGAAAGAGCTTGTTCAGAACTCTGAGATTCTGCATGTATCACCTGAAAAAAATCATCACCTTAGTGGCATCTACCTCTAAAATTTTGTGCTGGGAGAAATTTGAACAGTGGAAAACTGTTCCTGTATCTGAACCTAAAGAAAATATTCAAAGGCTCCCTTTTCAATATGGAAAGACAGAGTATTTATTTGAGAAAGTTCATGGAGACTCTGAAGTACATTGGTGCCTGATGAAAATACATCAGGCTTTAATAGCTCTGGTTGTGCAGTCCTTAGGCCAAAAAAATATGATGGAAAGGTGATGGAAAGAAGTGGTTTTGCTTCATTTGTCAATTTTTTGTCCAGATCCCAGTGGAAGACACTGAGTATCTCTACTTAGTCTTGAGCCTGTGATAATATTCATGTAAGCTTAACTAAGTGTGTGCTATGTGGAGCACCTTAGTCTTCATGTGCATATCTCAATAGAGCAGCCAGGCCTTAACCCATACTTCTGTCTTCTTTTAGGATTCTCCTCCTGTATCTCAACCTGTGGTGTTTTTCAAGAACCTGATTTTGCTTTCAGATACCCTCATGCAAATGAAGATCAATACAACTTTCACTTGGACAGCTGAGAGCAGGACTTTGCCCTAAGTTTTGCAGGTTTCTCACCAGTAATTATGCCATGCAATGCCAACTCATATGTCCCTTTCTTTCAGATTTCTATAACTCCCTGAAAAAAGTATTGGGTAATCGAATGTACTTTACATTTTTGTGTTGCTCACTGTTACAGTTCAGTGGTTTTATTGGTTTCTTGACTTATAAACCAAAGTACATGGAACAGCAGTATGGACAATCTACATCCAAATCCAACTTTCTAATAGGTGAGTTCCACTGTGCAAAGACTGCTTCTGCTGTAAGAAGTGCATGGGGATAAGTTCTGCTGTGTTTTATTTTGGGCTGAATTCCACACAGAACAGGCTGAGGTAGATGATGGTTTGACCTGAACCTGAATTATAAAAAAGTACAGAGTTTGTTCCTATGGGACCAGAAGAAATTTTAAAGTTATATTATATTACATTGGATTTATATTATATTTATAGCAAGGGCACCCCAATTTTGCATTGAGTGTGGTATGGAAGTTTTAGTTGCTGAAGCATCTGGCAAGCTCCTTGCAATGGAAGTGGGTTTGGAGGGTTAGGCATTTCACAAATAGCATGTACAACCCAGGGGTTGTACAAACCTTCCTAAAATCGTAACAGAACATAAAGCTGCCAGGAACAAAGAACTAAGGACAGACTTTGGCTCTTAAGACAAAAATGATTCTTTAATTCTTACATTCCCCTTTTATAATCTCTTTCAGGAATTACATCCTTACCTCCTGTAGGTCTTGGAATTTTCCTAGGAGGGCTTATAATGAAAAAGTATAAAATGGGCATCATTGAAGCGACAAAGTTCTCATTTACCATGTCAATTTTGTCCTATGCCATCAGTTTGTTACACTTTTTTGTTGGCTGTGATAACTATGCGGTGGCAGGAATGACAGTGTCCTATGAAGGGTGAGTATAAAACAGAAAAGATTGTATTTTTCTCCATATTTCTCAAAAAAAGATACTGTGACATAAGGGCTAAACGAGAAACATGCTTTTGCAATGCTTGAAAAAAAGTGAACGCTACCACATGTCATTTGGGATAGTTTCATTGGTCAGCAGAGTGTCAGCCTGACAAAGCCCAGTGCTGGTTAAAGATTAATTAGGAATTGTATCATTAGCAATGTAGGTTGTTCTGCTGGGGAAGGGTGGGAGTATTGCAATGTTTTCACTAGGAATATAAATGGTGGACCAGGGAATATGTTCAGGAGGCACTGGGATGAAACAATGGCAAGCACATAAGTTTCATTTAGCTAGAAAGGAGAAGATGAATGAAGACACAATACACAAAGGATGCCTGAAAGCAAAAGATAATAACTAAATTCTAAATATCCCCTATGAAAAGTTAGGCTAGGCTTTAGCAGAGGAGTATTTTTTAACTACAGAGACCAGGAGATCTGGTTTCTGTCACTGGTGCATTTTTACCAACCGATAAAGATATACTTGATAAGACTGTGATAACTCTTGCTAGCTCTAAATTCAGTTGGGAGGAAGTCCAACTGGCCTCTCTCTCCTTTCTTTTTTCTGTCTACACCTCCAAAATCAGTAGCAATGTTTTTATTTGTTTTAAAGTTCTCTACAATCTAGTAATCGCTTTAATATCAGTGCAAGTAGGGTGGAATCTCAAATAGACCAATAGAGATGTAGAAACTCAGCTGTGAAAACATGTCCTGGGCATATGAGGTGAGTTTCAGAACAGCAACACTGTCACACAGAAGGGACTTCACTGGCTTCAGCACTGAATTAAAAATGTCTTACACTTGTCTGAACTTAACTTCCAAGCAACCCCATTCTGTACCACAACAATTCCTTATTTTCTGAATGCAACTCTCACTGCAAATGTGCCTCCAATGTGTGGGATCCCGTGTGTGGAGCCAATGGAATCACCTACGTTTCAGCGTGTCTGGCTGGGTGTGAGACTTCCGTGGGACATGGAAAGAACACAGTAAGACCCTGCTTTGATTTCAGAGGTTTCCTACCAGCTTATTTTCCATGTAACATCAGGGATTTGGTAGGATAATGCATTTCAAGAAAACTAGAGTTACTGGGGACTAGTCAGTAAGGTATTTTTGATTCCTGGCTACAAGCAGCACAGAAAAGAGAGATTTCTCTGAGTTACTGCACATTAAGCAAAAAAGCTCCTTGTTTTGTGAAAGATGTTAACTTTCATCTTCTGTAGAATGAGCACAAGAGGGGGAAACACACAAATCAAATTGGTTTCAGGTTGCCTGAAGATTATCCATAGGCTTTGCCTTTCACAAACGTCATTTTGGCTGTCCTGAGGCTTTACCTGACAGCTGAAGTACACTAAAATAGATTAGTATCTTCCCTGCTATTGATCATTAATGTTTAAAAGTATGAAAAACAGCTTAAGGAAAGGCAGCTTGTTTCCTCCATGTGAGACTCCAGGATGTCATGAAACTGCTTCTTTTTCTGGGTGACTAATTTTTTCTTGGCATGGAGTGCTGGAGATAATGCCCAGTCCCAGAGACAAAGCTCCAGTCCAGGGATGTAAACCTTCACTGTGCTGTGCCATTTGCATGTTTCCTGATGCCAGGAATGATCAGTTCAGAACATAAATGGTCTAGGAGCCACCTCTTTCCTCTGTTTTCTCTACAACAGAATCCCTATTTCATAAGCAGTGTCCTACCAAACCCGTTTTGTGTCTTCCAGGTCTTCCATAACTGCAAATGTCTTGAAATCAACAGTTCATGGACAGGAAACAATTCTGCCACCTTGGGGCAATGCCCAAAAAGTGATGATTGCTCAACGAAGTTCATTTATTACACAGTAATACAGGTCATAACTGGCTTTTGCTATGCCCTGGGAGCCACTGCTTCATATATGCTTATGTTTAGGTGAGCACAGCTGGCTGTTTACCAAAAACTTTCCATTGAGGCTTTCAAAGTCATGTTTGTTTCTTTACCTTAGGGGAAAAAGGACTTCCTTGCTCATCAGGAGCTGTAGTGGTAGGACAAGGAGTAATGGGTCCAAACTGAAAGAGAGAAAGTTTAGGTTAGAAGAAATTTCTCCCTTCCCTGTGAGGGTGGTGAGGTCCTGGCACAGGCTGCCCAGAGAAGCTGTGGCTGCCCCATCCCTGGAAATGTCCAAGGCCAGGCTGGATGGGGCTCTAAGTAACCTGGCATAATGGAAGGGGTATCTGCTCGTGGCATGGTTTTGGAACAAGACAATCTTTAATGTCTCCCCAAACCAAACAATTTTGTGATTCTTTGGTTCTGTAATCAGGTTTTCCAGCATTTTTCTGCTTGGATTTTGAAAGAACCATGCCAGGATTTCTAGATGTGCAAAGAGATGGCAGAGGCTGGAGATAAAATGAATTCATCAGTGCTCATTTATTACGCCTGGAGTGCAGTTCCCCACAAAACAGATGAGCATATTGCCAGGAGGCTTTGCACTGCCCAAGATGTGTCCTTGTACAGAGGAATTCTGGTCAAGCACAGAAAGATGCTGCACTAACTCTGCTACCTGCAACACTTTAGTCTAAGGGCAATAGGTTATTTCCCATTAAACATTCCATCAAGTGAGGGAAATGTATGCCCAAGAGTGAAGGCACTTGGAGAGTCCCTTTCCATAAGGTCAAGATAGACTCTGATTATGACTTCAAAACTTCAATTCCTTAATTATATAAAGGGAATGGACTTCATGCAAATCAGTAGATTAATTCACCTTTTTCATTAACACACTTCAGCAGATGAAGGAAGCACTCTTCTTCCAAATTTTGTCTTTCAATCAACAAGGGTAATAAATTCAGGTTATTTAACAGCAGTTTAATAGGCATCTCTAAGCACTAAATAGGCCAACACTTCTTACTTATACCTCTTTTTTTCAGATGTGTTCAGCCAGAGTTCAAAGCTCTTGCAGTTGGTCTATACACACTCATTATGAGAATGCTGGGTAAGAGAAATCATTGCAGAGTCCAATTCACCTAGTGCTGCTCTTGAAGCGTTGTAATCACCACTAAGGAAATATAAAGCTGATTTCTAATATAAAGCTGATTTTTTAATGTCCTTTCCTGTGAAATCTTGTCCCATTTTTGCTTGTCTCCTTGCAGCTGGGATTCCAGCACCAGTTTATTTTGGTGCAGCGATTGACATGACATGCTTGAAATGGGGAAGCACCAGCTGTGGGAAGCGAGGGGCTTGCAGGCTCTATGACTCCAATGCAATCAGGTAAAGCAAATTAGGGCACAAAAACCCTCTCTGTGGAAAGATGTGCTTGGTTCTCTCACACTCCAGTGTGTGATCCAAAATCATGGTCAGATACTAACCCTGAGTTCAGCTTTAAGTCGGTCCAGAATTCCTGAAATTGAATCTCAAGATCAAATGTTAAGCTCTCAATTTTTAGTCAGTTTTTATGTTGCGCAAAAGAAATTTAATATCTGTGACAGAGATTTCTGGAATGAATTGTGTATTTTTAATATACTTAGAGCCAATTAAAAACACCTCAGACTTTAGGGCTTGCCAAAAAGAGGAAAGTTACCCAAATTTACCTTATTTGCAGGTAGTTTGTTCACACTGGCAAGAATGTTAACTCTGTGCATCGGCCACTTTTGAGAGAACAGTCTATGAAAGAATATTGTACTGAGTAGCTGTAGGTGTTGGTGAAACCCAAGCACTATCAGTCTCCTGGGGGAACTCCATAGATTTTTCTCTGTTTCGCTCAAGCCTTGGCCACTTCTGATGGTTTTTTTTTTTGTTTTCACATACAATATACCACACTGGTGACTTCAACATATTTCTAGCCCTAAAGAGTCTAAAGCCTTAAAGTGATCCAAAGTCTTCTAAAAAAAAAAAAAGAGGAAGATGATGGAAGTTTCACTTTGCAATTATCTTCATAAGCAAAAAGAATAAGTTCTTTGAGAAAAGTTTTTGCAAGTAAAAATGTCCAGGTTTTGGTATAATTCACAGACAATGAGTTTTAATGTCTTCCCCTAAGGTTTTTTTATCTATGCATATCTATATATGGGAGCCTTGAAAGCTATTAAAGTTATTTTCTTCAGTGTTTTTGTAAAATTCAAAGCCTGCTGCAATCTTCTATGCTCTGTCCCACAGGTATGTCTTCCTTGGTTTAGGAGCAATTTTAAGAGGTCCTTCCTACTTGATTGGAATAATTTTTTATACATTGATAAAGAAACACTTTCAAAATAAGAACTCCAGGCCTCTAGAGAATGGAAAAGAAGATGCTGCAATGAATAAAGAAGACAACTGCAAGATCAAAGAACGTTTGCCAGGTTCTTCTGATGTGGAGAATGAATCCTCTATTTAGAAAGCAATTTAGACCAGTGGCATGTTAATCAGGTCAGCTTCTTTTACAAGTACCATTCAAAATGATGTAACTACATAATAAATAATAACACTGTACAGAGAGCATAAACTAATAGCAAAACTGCAAACAATAAACACTAACACACAAGTATGAAAGTGCCTTTTGTGTACCTGATTACCAGTAACAGAACGAGTTACACAAATGGAACTAAATTCTCAGCAAACAAGGAAAAATCTCCTTGGCAGTTCTGAGAGAGCCAGTCTGGCTTTTTTAGTGGGATCAAAGATGCTGCCAGAACATCCACATGCCAAAGGCCCACAAAAAGTGATGCTGATCCTGTATGCAGATCAATGCAGGGGACTGACACAGGAGGGACAAGCTCAAGGCTAGGATAAGCCTTCTGATTCCATCGAATTCAATCAAAATTCACAGAAAGCCAAAGCGTTCAAGCCAAACATCTCACCGAATTGCATCGTTGCACCTGGTTTTCATCTCAAAATTGGCAAAAGTATTTTTCCAAGAATCATTTTTTTTAATATCTCAGCTGAAAAAGTTATGCCTGCTTAAAACTACACATATGTATTCATAAGACAGTGTTGTTGGTATTTTTAGTAGTCTTCGAGTCGGGGAATTTTAAAAAAAAATACTATTTTTTTTAATATATATATTTAAGAAATCCTGAAACACAATGCTCGTGGCTGTGTTGAGATGCCACGCAGTGCCCAGCAGAGGGCACTCAAATGACAGCGCTACTCCCCAGGTCTATCGCAACTATCGATGCGTTTTTCACATTCAGTTTTGGTTATTCCGGGAGAAATTCATCATCGGGCAGGAAAAACACCCATCCGTGTTTCCACATAACCTAAAAATTCCCTCTGATCATATACTTTAGGTCACATACTCAAAGCTGCCTTTGTGTATTTATTGGTTTGCTTTCACTGTACTTGCATCTCTTGGAGCTTGACAATTTATTATTATTTTAAATAAAAAGATGAGCACTTGAGTATCCTTTCACAACAGGACGGTTGATACTTTAAAATAGATGCTCAAGGCTCAGTGGGATATGGTTAACAGACATATAAGATTAAAAAAAAAAAAAAGAAAGAAACAAAAAAACCCAACAAAACAAAACAATATATGTTGAGCAAAATGCTAAATTTTTCTGAAATGTATTGTCTGTCATGAGAGCCACTTAGATTGCAGCAGCTGAAGGGACAAAAATGGGACCTTTTTGCCAAATTAAGTGATTTTTACTGAAGGTAGAGATTCTCCATCCACCAATATTCTTCTTTAGCCTGGAGAAAATGAGGCTCAAGGCAACTTTGTGGCTCTCTACAAGTCCCTGACAAAAGGGTGTAGCCAGGGGGAGTCAGGCTCTTCTCCCAGGCAATCAGCAAGAGGACAAGGGGAAATGGCCTCAGGCTGTGCCAGGAGAGGTTCAGCTTGGACATCGGGAAGTTTCTTGAGAGAAATGCTTGGAACAGAATGCCCAGCAACAGAAGTGCTAGAATCAGCACCCCTCAAAGAAACACACTAAAGGTGATGTGCTGTAAACCACAAAATAAATTTACATTGTTCAGTGCTTCTTGCACAATGGGCAGGAGAAAAACATAGAAAAAAGTGAAAAATCTTTTCCTGTCTTGCTACTATCTGTGCCTAAAGCAGATGAGGGACTTATTTTTGTGTTTTCTATTAGTGCTCAGGAAAATAACTATGTGGAATCTTTCCCAGTTTTTAAGTACCTGATGTCCAAAATCAACACAGAAGTACTTTTTAGCTAAGCATGCTTTGCTTAAGGTGTTCCCCTTTTTTTTTAATATCTCCTCTTCAAGACAAAGCTGGAACACATTAAAAAAAGAAGTGGTTTTCCAAGTCTGTGTGCAACACCATGAGATTTAATGCAAAACATGAGAAAGACTCATTCTTTTTTTATGTGGTGCATACACATGGATGTTTCCATAGATTTATTCTGGAGTAGAACCTACAGGCAATAAAATACATCCTGGACATATGACACAAAGAGAAAAAATCTGTCAGTTTTGTTTTGGTGACAAGGCCTCTACTGATGCAAATCCATCAGGTATGAATAATTTGAGCTTGTCCAAAATGGGAGCTGAACTCATTAGTTGTTATCTAAAGCAGTGTTATATGTTATCACTATTTTTTTTTCATTTCAGAATTTAGCAAATGGATTTATTGACAAAATGTCAATTTATCAAGCATTTTATCCAGTGCTGCACAACAACAGAATTGGCTTTAGCTTCAAGCAATCATGCACATTTTCCTTTCTAATAAAACTCTTGGACTTTAAAAGATAACATAAACTTAACCCATCAGTGTGAAATATGAAAGCATAAGGGACAGCCTAGAGCTCTGTGCAAGCCCACCCTGAGTGCCCTGTGGGATTAGGGTCACAACCTGACCAGGGGTGGATGTTATGTTCAATTCACTTCAAGGATAAGTGTCTTATATGCACTCAGATCTCTCAAGTCTTTCAAAATGTCAAATTGTTTGCTGCATTCACCTGAAATCCTAGCAGTTATCAATCAGTTTTAAAAGATACCTGCAGTAATAGCGCTAATTAATTTGCTCCTTCCTGTGCATGCTTTCTGGAATTCCTTACTTGCACTAAGTAGCTGCAAGTATTTACTTGCACAAGCTCCTTAGTTTCCAATTATTCATACTATTCTTGTTATTTTTTTCCCTTCTTGAAAACAGATTTTGAAGGAGAATTCAATAGCTGACTCATTTCTGAATCATCATTAATTTCAGCCCACTAGTCTTTTTTTAATCCTCATCTTAATACACAGGATTTAAAGTTGTTTGTTGTTTTCCTTGACTTCAGGAATGCAACGAGTTGGTTAAAAAGAAGCATAATGGAGAGTAAGAAATGCTTTTGCTATCTAGGTCTCATAAATGCCCCTATTCCAGCCCTGTTTGACAAATTCTCCAGGGATATAGGAAATTCAATATCTACTTCTTAAGGTCATGTAAGATATGTCTTTGGGTCGGTTGTAATTATCTCTATATTGATGACTCTAATGGAGAAGGGATGCACTTTCCAGTCAATTTGAACTTGCTAAAAATGTCAAATTAGCATGGAAAGAAAAAGAAGCAGGCAATTTATTGAACAAATACACTCCTGTTGATCCTTAAAAGGCTTGGGAGGACCGAATATTTCAACAAATGTAGAACTGCAGAACAAAACTGACATGGCAGCATGTGCTTAAGGAAGTATGGATGGGCCAAAATCAAAATCAAAATGTGTCAAATGGATGTACTACCTAAATTATTCTATCTCTGAAAACAGATGAAATGGTGAAAACAGTTATGAAAACAGTGCAGAGAGCACACATGGGCAAGACATCAGCTCTTAGGTACTTTGAAAGCTGAATTAAGAGACCAAAGAAAAAGGACTGGAAATACAAAGAACAGAATTGATTACAGCAGCAAGACTAAATTGGTCCAAAATTTGTTATTAACAATGAAAAACTGCAAATAAACCAGCCCACTTGATTCAAAAAAAGAGGACCTCTGGTCAGGGAATGCACACAGGGCTAGGATTGTGTTGACGCTGGAGTGTGCAGCTTGAAAGAAAAAATCCTGTTAAGGAATTACTCCCCTACTTGCAATCTGTATAAGTTGCTGCAACTTAGCCTTTGCAGCGACAGCTCAGTGATCAGCAAAAACTATTTTTACTCCTTTCTGCTCCTCAGTTTTTCTCTCAGATGTTTTCTGTAATCTACAGAAAAAAGTGGAAATCATAGTATTTCCACTGAACCTTCTATTCGTATCTTCAGCTCTTAGATCAGTCTCCATCAACACTATGGACTCAGAGAAGAGAGAAAAACTGAGATGGAAATAACAGTAATATAACAATTATACACAAACATTTGAATGCTCTGAAATAAGAAGTGTTCTTTATATTCCAAAACTGTGTTTGGAGGATCTGTTACCCCCAAGGCAGACATTTCTTGACACACTGAAGCTGAACAGAGTACTTTGGCACTTAGGACATCTGCACTCACTTCCTTACTCTGTAACATCTTATTTCTTCAGTCAAGCTAGGTAAAATAACATTTTCAAAAGCACTTATAAACAAGACTTTTAAGTCAAACTTCTAAATCAAAGTTTGTCTTTCAGGTTGTGCTGGTTTGGCAATGGGTTGATATTTAGTGGAAAGGGAGGAGGCTACCTACAGTGATCTTCCTGGGGGAGGCTGCTGGGAGATTCCTCTGTGTCTGGAAAGGGCCAAAACTAGCTCTGGGAATTGACAGCTTTTTAAGCCATTGAGAAGCTGGGTCTGTCTGTGAATTCCACATTTTAAAACCCACAGAGCCCAAGAAGGACCCTCTTGCTCCAGGCTCCAGAAGGTATCGGGAGCTCTGTGGAGCCGACCCCGCTCTGCCCCGGCCCCCGCGGCCGGGCCGGGCCTGGCTGGGCTGGATCCCAGGGGGGCCCGGGTGGGGATGGGAGGCCAGGGGGGCCCGGCCGGAGCTGGGCCAGGTCACAGCTGCTGAGATCTGGGTAACAACAAGCCCTGCCTCCGGCCCTGGCCCCTGCCCAGCCGGGATCCCCCCGGGCTCAGGGCCGGGCTAGGCACCCCCACCACGACCTCCACCTGCCGGGCAGAGGGAGGGCCCAGAGCCGCCTGCAGTCCATCGCCGTGACTGCTGCGGCCACTGACCGTGACCCACCTGCAGGCCTGGGGGAAATGTTAACCCTTTCAAAGCACAAATGACACCTACAGATCACGATTTCTCCCCTCTGGTGAGAGGAAAAGACAGTGGTGACACGTAGAAAAACATGAAGGCACCAAAGTCAGTAAAGAAGGAGTCGAGTCCCAGATAGAAGGAAAATGAGGAGATGCCCTAGTATTGGTGCTGAAAGTTCTTATAGTAAGGCCATGGAGATGGACTATGATATCCTAAAATATCCCCTTTAATTCATGAGGAATTATGGGGGGATGAAGCGTTCAAACTGTAGATGTGAGCAGAGGCAACCATAATTAACCAAAGCAAATGTTGAAGGAGCTGTGATCCCATGAGAAGTTTGAACAGAGAGGGAGATGAGAGTGATGGAGACCCTGTGCCACAGAGAGACCGCTTTTCCCAGAGATGAAGATGATCACAGAGATAAGTGAAGAGAGCCTTTCCCTTTGAACAGCTCATCCTTAAAAATAATACCCCATAAGCTGACATGGCCCGTTCACTCAGCTGTGAGAAGGCTGTGAAAATGGGAGGAATTTCACAATAGGAGATTCTTTTCCCAGGCAGCTGCTGTTCATGCAAATGCGAGGCCAGGAGATAACTGTTTTCTTGTGGAGAAGTCTCCATAGCATGGCAAAAGGAAATCTCGTCACCCTGCAAGAATTGAGGAAAAACTGTTGTAGAAGTGACAACAGATTTAAAATCTCAGGTTTTGTCTCTGTGTTGTCAGTTGGGAAAGGAAAGAAGTTGAGCAGGGGGAGAGACAGTGTCCTGAAGGTTTTATTCTGATATTTTTTCTTATTCTTTTAGTTCTGTCAATAAAGTTTTCTTCATAACCTTTAAGTTTTGAGCCTGTTTTGCCCTCCTAATCCATATCTCACAGCAGGAAATAAGTGAGTTTAGCTCTAAACCACCTCGTTATTTGGTACATTGGCTGGGAAATTCAAATTGGAGAATCTAAACCACTCCATAGTTTTACTTTATAATGGCATCCCAATGGATGCAGGTTCCAAAAAGCTTCATTCACATTTAGTAGTGAAACAGAAGCGTGTAAGTGCTTTGAAAGCTTCCATTTGTATGACTTAGATGACAGGAAACATATAAGAAAGTAAGCGCTTTAGGATCTATTTCTTACTCTAAAGAGATACAGCTTCAAAAATCAGAATATTATATTACTTATTAACAGTTATTGAGATATTAACAGTTATTGAGATATTTCCTCCTTCTGGTTGAGCTTTGCATGTCTGACAAATCATATTATATATAGCTTATATATAATATTGGATTTAATACTGAATAAGTATTTTGGAAACTATTTTATCTGAAGTTCCCACCCTTTCATTTCTTGACCAAAGAGTAATTTTTGCCTGGACACAACAGCTCTGCTGCTGGAAGTTTAGCTTTGATTTATTTAACTTCAAATTACAGTAGTTACAAACATGCCTTTGCCTTTCAGTTTCCAGAACAATATTTTGGCTTTCTGTCCCATCACCTTCCCAGAATCTGTAGCAGATGCTTTTTTCAGCACTTGAACAGGTGCCAACTAGATTCAGTAGTTTCAGCTCACTCAGCTGTGATTGTACCTTTGACTGCAATGTAAATCTCCTCTTGTTTTGTATATTGGTTTATAACTTTATGATCTAGCATTTTTTCCAGTCAAAATAAGGTCGAGTATTTGCAGGCTAAAGCAGAAACTGGAACAGTCAGGGATTGGCAAACATTCATTATCTTCAGCAGGGTTGAACCTGCTTGTGTGCTTGCTCTGAAATGACACTTTAATAAGAGTTAAATAAGAGTTTAAAAAAAAGTTGAAAAATAAGAGTTAAAATGTTTTTGAGGTGTCCTGATTTTTTTTTTTTAGGAAATGGTTTATTCAATGAGCCTGGTACTAGATTTTTTTCGGACTTCTGAGTACTAATGATTTTAAACTCAAAATTGTTACCCAAATTACCTAAAATAGGACACCCAAAAATTAAATTCTTCCTCTAAACTCATTATCATCTTTTGAAGATGCAGATCATACTTAAAAGCATTGATAGAAAACTTTTTCAGTCTCCTAAAGCAAGCTCTTCTCTTCATTTGCAGTTTTATTCATGTGCTGATGTGCTCCATTCTGCAAACCAGGTATCCTGATGATTCTCCAACTTATATAATATTATATGTGGCCATTATAATCTTGTATGATTCATACCAACTACTGGCTATGAAAAATAAAATTTTGTATAGAAGTCTATCTATCTGTTATATTTAGGAGATGGTTTTCTGACCCATGCACATGCAGCTTTAAAACAAAAAAAGTTGAAGCAATCAATACAGAAAACCTGGCAGGACCTCTGAGATATTTCATATTACAATATTATCATTATTTTTATTATTATTATTTATTATTGCTATAACCTGTTGTTAGTACAGGAGTAATATTTTAGGTTTCATTGATCTTGTCAGTTAAGGTAGGACTCAGAACAAAGTCTGTGATTATGTGACCTAGTGTAAAACTAATTTTAGTGGTAATAATGTGTAACATTGGTGCCTCATTGAGAAAATTATATTAAAATAAATATGCATTCAAATGAGATTAAGTCATTTATGGTTTTTGCAGATAACAAGAGCACTCATTCATTTATGCAGCAATATCTCCTACTGAGAAACGTGAAACTCTTCTGATCATTTCCTACCTGGTGGCTTTAGAGAAGAAAATGCTGCATTTTATGTAAGTGCCTTATGGTGCAAAACAGCTGAGGAGATGAATTATTTAGGTTTGACAGTCAGTGGATCAGAAGGTCTCTGGTTTAAGATGCAGATCTGTTGTAAGAATTTTAGTAATACTTCCCAGGGTTTTTTCCTGCAAAATGTAATTTTTTTTCTGACCGAATCTCAAGGATTCCATCAGAATATTTTGTTACAACCTGTATTTCTCTTGTAACAATTAAGGGGTAATTTATTGCCCCTTATTTAAGTTCATTAAAGTGATCTACAGAAATCTGGTGACCTGTTGCTTTCTGATGTTCGTAATCACTCAAGGCTTACTTTGTTTTTCACTAAAACTGGTAATCACATTAAAGCATGCTTCGAACACCTAATTTATAAAACAGCACTTAGTCCCATTGGAAAATGATCCCAAACTTGAACTGTCATTTAGTTATGTTTATGTAGTTCATATAGAATAAATACATGAATTAAATAGAAAGTAATACTGGAGAGAAAAAAAAATTGATTCAGATCTATATTAACAGTTTCATCTAGAAAAAACTTTGACTATATTTCAAACTTGAGGAAGGTAAAATGACAATATACTCCACAGTGAAAACTGGTAGACTAAATCTAATTTTACCTCTCTCCTATGTTAAAAAACATTTTGAATGCTTTAAATTTAAGTTGACATCCTGAGGTATTTTCTGTTTATTCTGCAACAACAAGGACTTTATTCCCAACTTATTTTTGTGCCAGGATAGACAAGAGATGTTGATAATGGGGACACAAAAGCCACAGGAGGGCTTGATTTTTGTAGGCTACATGATCATAATACATACAGAAAACTGTAGGTTTAAGGATGCTGGGGTTTTTTTCTATTTCTTTGATAAACAACTAGAAAACATCATAAAACCAGGTAGTCATAGGTCATTATGTCTGTTCGATTGTGTATCTAAAAGCAAAGAAATGCCAGATAACTGAGCTGTCTTGTGTAGTTATTCTGACAGAAGGACTTTGAAAGTGCCATTGAAGAGCTTTTTGATATCCTCAGAGAAGAGTTGGGTAAACACAGGACTCAAGCCCTTAAATCTCCTGCAGTCTGATGAAAACTTGCTGCCTTTTTTATTTATCCATTGATTTTAGTGGACTTACCATGATTTATGGCCCATCCAGCTCTCTATAACAATCCCTAAACTACATGGTTTGTAGTCTGTATTTGAAAGCATGCCTAGCTTGGTACAGTTGCAAATGTGCCTCCAAAATTGTTTCTTGGTTGGTAATTTTTCTTATGAACATAGAAGACAACAGGTTTTTCCTCTTTGCTGGAGGATTTTCCCAGTGATGGAGCTCAGAGACACAGGACAAAGATATCAGTTTTGAACCTAGAGTCAGTAATGTGATTTTGCAACCAAACCAGAGTCCCAGGGCTCCCTCTGCCTCTCAGGCTGGTGAAGCCTTGCCTTTGGAGCTGGAGGAATTAGAAGGGAGAATGTCTTTATTCATCCTCTGTTGTGAGAAGCAAGGAGATAAAAAGCTTTTGGGAAATGCCACTTGATTGACCACCCATTTAATTTTTTGCATGTTCTGTACCAGCTGGCTGTTGAAGTACAAACTATTCCCTTGAAGAAACTTCTGCCTTCTGTTCACAGGAGTGTGCTAGATTTGCACTCAAAAAACAGTAGATGTTGGAAACATGGGGAAGTGAGACAGCTTTGGAGTTGTCAGAATAGTGAGTGAGAGGCTCATTTAATGCTACCTGTGGCAGGGCTTGTGCTATTATTGATTTAGGACTGTTATGAAGCATGATGTTAATTCTTATTTGTTTGAAAAACCTCACTTTACTAAGTTTTATCTTGGGTAAATATCTGGGCATGAATCATCAGATCTGACCAGAATCTTATTTCCAGTCTGACATCAATTATCAACACACCTTTGATAAAACATTGCCTCCTGGGAAAATCCAGATGCTCCCACCAAAAAAACCCCTATAATATAAAAAAAGTGTACAGAAATAAATAAGAAAACAACAGCAGTAAAAAGGAAATGATGTTGGTATGAGTCACCTGACTGACTCTATGTCTGGCGCAGATCAGGAGTGCTTCTAGAACTGCCAAGGCATTTATTCAATGTTAAAATGTTGCTTACAGAAGAATGACACACCATTATTTTCTCTGTGTACAGTTCCTGAGGTTTCTGGAACTCAGATTTTTCTTTAATAATTTCCAGACCTAGATGCACTATTGATATCTTCTGTACTACAGTGCCTTTCACTTCATCTCTTATAATAGACACACCTTGCCTATATCTGCTGGCAGTTTTTAATCAAAGCTGTGAATGTAAAAACAATGTCTAAATGCACTGGTCATTATCTTAAAGCACTAAAATGCAAAAAACTCCATCCCCAAAGGCTAGGATATGAGGAACTTCCTTTCAGTTCCTTTTCCCATCCCTCTTCTTGCATTTACGTGGGGCAGATGGTAGAAGAAAGGTCATAAAATCATTTTATATGGAGAATTCCTCTCTTTAGCCCTCTGATCTGCTGCTTTCTCCGATAAAATGTGATATATTTTCTTTATGTCTATTATCTCTATTCCATATCCTGAGGAATTTTAAAATTAGGAAAGAAATTTTGTTTCCTAGTTTTAGGTTTCTGCACAGCACTGCAGGGAGAAGAGATAACCCTCTAGAAAATAAAGCAAAATGCCTGTGGTGATGGAGACAAAATCTCCAGTGATTTTACTAAGTAGGTTTCATCCTATTGCAAAGGGACATCCTGAGAGCTGTCAACAAAAAATCACATTAATAATATTTTTAGAGATTTCTTTCCCCTTTTAATAACTGCTACGAGCTTCCTTTAGTAAAGCTTTTCTCTGGACAAGATTACCTGTGGAAAGCCATGAATTTTCAAGTATTCAGTATTGTATTTCAGGTTTTACCCAAGGAAAAACTTTGTTTGCTTTAACAAGAAAGGAAATTTAAATATATATGGCGCAAATACAGTGGTCCTTAGGATAAAAATGCCCTCCCTTCCCTCCACACAAACACCAAAAAAATAAAGAAATTTAAGCACCTATCACTTTATTGCATCAGTTCAGAGTAATATTTCTCAAACCCATTACTGAGATGTGCGGCAAAATTCGTACAACACTTCCTTCATTTGGTTTCCACTGTGACTGGTTAACACTTTCAAGCCAAAGCCTAGAGTGGTAGTGCAGTTTGAGTTCTGATGGTGCTCACTGGCAGCCCCAGGGGTCTCACCTGGCCATGGCACATGGGACCAAGTCTGGAACAACAAGCTCTGGTCATCAACCCCACGGCAAAGGCCATCAGAGAAGCCCAAGTGGAACCTGATCGGCCATGTAGGAGCTGTAGGACTAAATACAGAGCAAGAGGACTTGAAATAAACTCAGCAAAAAATGTTAAAGCAGCATATTGTGGATTTCTTCTTCTTAATGTTTCAATCATAATCACATTTATGACACTTGCAAAATTTTGGCTTGTCCTACTGTTGGTTTAGAAAGGAACTGAGAGCAAAAAGATGGGAGAGCTCCCCAAAATTTTGAACACTTTTTCCCCTTATTGGTGTTTCAGATGAGAAAAGGAAGAAGATTGGGTAAAGCAAATAAAAAGCCAATGTTCAAAGATACTTTTTGAACTCCCAAAATGTAAACTAGTTGTCGAAGTCAGTAATTAGATTCCTTTTGTGCTCAGAAAAACTGAAGCATAGGCAAAGTTACAAAAGACCTTGTTTCTTTTTTACATATAAGTTTCCTCACTCTCCTCTGATGTTCTTGAACCAGGAAGAATTTCTCTTTTGTTGGCAGGATCTAGTTCTTTGCTGGTTGATATTTGTGCATTTTTAATATCTGTCATCTCTTTGCCATCTGATTTGAAGCGTTTTGTAATTAAAACAAAGAGCACTAGGTACAAGAGACAGCATCCTGCCCGTAGTCCTGCAATGAGGCCAAGATAGACATTCCTAGGGGGAAAAAAAGGGACAAAATACATTTATATTAATAAAACTTTCCAATTCTGTATGGAACCAAGATCTAAAGAGCAGTTTGACAAAACCATCTATTCTCGGCCAGGTATAGCTTCACATTTTAAAATAAGAAATAACAGGCAGAAAGCAAATGACCTCATGATATTTAGCCCCAGACAGGCTCTAATCAGGTCTTAGACTCACAGCAGAAATGTCTGGAGTGTGCTGCAATTCAGGAGACTCTATTTTAGGGCTGACAAAAGAGGAGCTGCACCAGCTGGGGCTTTTTGCTTATAGTCCCTGTCCTTCCCCAGATCCTCACTGGCACACTCAGTGCTCCTGGCCACAGCTCTCCAGTCATTTGTGTCCTACAAAGTCCAAGTGGATTTTATGAGATGTCTTATAAAATAGGCAGCAAATAAATGAAGGACGAGGGAGAGAATCTGCAGAGCTACACATACCCCACAGTTTTTCAGCATCCCACCAAGCCAGAGTGTCACAGAGTTAGTCAGTGCACTTATTTTATTATTCAGTGCAGGCTACAACAAAAGAACTAATTCTCGTGACTTAAGGCTGTGCCCTGCAATTTCAGATGTCAGATTGAATAAAAATGATTTGACTTCTTTACCTATTAAAGTCTAGTCACAGTAAGGAGCTGTGGTGCTGTAAGACCCTGTCTATAGACAGGTGACATGAGGAAAGCCCACCTTGGTCCTTGCTGCCCAGATTCCCAAACCCTAATGAGGATTACCTGAATTCTTTTGTGTCATACACTCGGCAGGATCCAGATCCCCCACAGCTTTTTGTCCCCCATTTCAAGCAGGTCTTGTCTATCAAGGCACCAAAATAAATAGGGGCTGGGAGTCCTCCTGCAAAGAAAATTCTCGTTACATGATCTCAGACATAGAGAGCATTTAAAGTCACATAAAGAAATGAGGAAGTGAATCTCCAGGTTTTTTAATTATGCCTGCATAGATTGAGACTAAACATCCAGTTTCAGCTTTGAGATGACAAGATTTGTGAAAATATTTATGCAAGTACTTAAAGGGAGTTGAAACGATGGACAATTATAGCTTAATAATATCCAGCAAGGGAAATGTTAGTAATTCCCTTTAATGGTATTTTTATTAGAAGTTTAACTTCCATTGTTTAAAGAAATAATATAACCAACGTTTCTTTTGCAGTCCCTGGTGTGAAATTACATGCCATGACATATTAATATTTATGTGTATTGATGTATTTATTCAGGTCTTACTCAACAGTTTGCCATTAAAAGGTGATTAAGCACTTGCTCCACAGAAACTGGGTAATAAGTGTATTATTTATGTAGTACTGAAAGAATTTCTTTTAGACAGACCATAATGTTTTAATATCATCAGCAAGCTGTTTGAGGGAAAATGTGCAATTTTGTGAAGTTAACTGTCTTATAGAAGTAGAATATTGATTCTCTACAGTGTTCAGCTAAAATATGTAGATTGAAAAAGAGATCCACGTAACTACTTGGGCTTGTCTTCAAGGCAGAGATTTCAAAATCAGCAAACAAGGGAAGATGAGGCAAGGTTTGCTTGAGGCAGGGCAGACTATGTGTCTTAATACCTAAATGGTTGTTTATAGCAGATAAACTTAAGAAACAAAATAATAGGCAAAGTACATGGGAGCTTTAAGTGATTAATGGTCAGCAAAAGGGAGGATGGGTATTTAAGGATATGCAGACTGATCAAGCTCAGGTAGTTGTGCTCATAGTTAAAAAAAAAAAAGAGAAACTCAAAATTAAGATGAAATTCCCTTCATTTGCCTAATTCCTTTCCAATGTAGAGAAAAAATCTGAAGATATAGTCATAATGTGCAAATACATGCCAGGAAATATGTAGCAAGCTCCTCAAAACATTTTGAAATGTATAGTCTGCTTACAAAGAAAAATTCAGGAAAATTTGTTTTGTGCTCTGGAGCAAGGGCATTGCAGTGGCTAACTTTGGTCTACCTCTTTGGCTTCTTTGACTACCCACTTGAAAACCAGAAAGGAATTAAGTCTTACCTAGTACTCTACCCCCCAAAGTCTCTATCCCAACAGCAAAGGATTTCAGGTCTGGTGAAACAGACCTGGAAAGGAAACAAAAACAGCGTGTTGAGGAACAGAGTAATGTAGCTACAGTCATGCTGTGAACATCTGCACGTGCCCCACTGCAAGAGTACTGAGGCTTACCCAGCACAGCCCATTTAAACCCTGACTGAAAACATCCACCAAAGTTAAAGTCTCCTTCCACAGAGGAGCACTCATTGAAACAAATGGAAGAATCTATCTCGAGAAACTCAGCTTGAACCAAAGGAAAACAGGTTGTAAATACTTTTGGGAGACGATGCACAGGGACATTAAAGAACAAAACAGTTCATTCCCAATAAGTTAAGCTCCAAGCAGATGCCTGGCTTTATGAGGGGCTGCACTGTGCAGTGATCACCAGAGGGAACAAGGCTGTGCAGTCCTTGTGAGATTAACTCACCTCTGCCTCTAGCATTTTAGAGAGACAGTGAATGGGAGGGACCTCATTCCTACCAGTGGAAAGCAGCCTGTGTCCATCAGGTGGGCTGGAAGACTTGACAGAAACCAGAGGGGAGTACTGAGGTGGCAAAGGGACAGGAGGGAGCCTTGCTGTGCCCAGCCTGCTCCCTGGACTGCAGTTTATACACCAGTATGTTGTCCCTTCAGCATCAATATCAAAGGCTTCTCATTATACATATTAGGGTTCTGAAAAATGGCCAGCAAAGTGAGCCTTGTCTATAACCCAAGTGTGCATTATGCTTAGAGATACTGCAGGAAATCAGCAGCTTAGCCAAGTTATTTAGTCATATGCACTGGGCATTGTGTTTGTGAATCAATCCTTAAGCAGGAGGATAAAGACACTTCCAAGTGGAAGACACAGAATATTGTCTTTTCTTCTGAATGGAAAATGGTGGTGCTGCTTTCCAGCTGAAGGAATGAAAATTTAAAAAAATATTCCTGCTATAATTCTGCTCCTCTCAGCTGACCAAAAAAATGGGAGTATCAGACTTCTCCCAGTACTGAAGACAATGTGAGGCCACAAGGCTTAACAAAGGGACCTGTTTTTCTCAGAATAATGGGAACAGCATTGGCTATGGCTTAGCATTGCATCTTATTTCAAGCCCAATGTTCTGGTAAAAACATCCCTATCACTAGAATTGAAACCCAACATTCAGGATCAGCATAATGCTCCCCCTTTCATCACCAAAGTATCTACTCAGAACTAAATTGGAATTAAATTTCTGGACAGATAATTTTGCTCTGCCTCTGAAAAGAGCTGGATTTCAGAGTACAGGGGTACAAATTGTACCTCAGGGGTACAATTTGATCCACATGCCATTTCTTACAGCAGGAATGAAATAGATATAATTTCCTGTTTCTCTTTCCCCAAGCTTTACAGTCAAGATAAGGTAAAGTATTTCACCTAAACATAATCATGTATGTAGGAGTGCCTCCTAATGCTAAAATAAATGCACATGCAGTCTGTAATGCTAAAAAATAGGGAAAAGCTTTGGTACAGCTTTCTCTTTGGCATTGTCCCAAAACTGCAGAGGAATTGCCAAGCCTGAGCCCTTGTCCATCCACACAGCTGCAATTGTGAAACACCTGAAAGGAGAAGACGAGAAGAATTTATTTATTCAGAATTCAGCAGCAATAAACAACCATTTCAGCAGCTATATTTTTCACTCCCCACACCAGCCAGGCTGTTGTTGATGCTGAAAAAACTTCTGTAATCATCTCTGCAGACTCAGGTCACTGATATGCTCCAGCCTCTCTGAGCTGCTCCAGAGACACAAAGCAACTGGAATTCTAGCTTCAGCCATGCCACTGCTGGAACAGAAGGCGCTCTGTGTGCATTTAAAATGGGTCAAAGCTAAAAGAATCAGATGTGAACTGCTATCCAGCCATTCTGCTCAGGTATCTCATGGAGAAGATGCATAGCAGCAACAAGAGAAAACAGAGGTGTGGACCAAATATGCAGTCATGCATAAATATCATTATATGCTTAAACAGCATTTGATGCTGGATTGGTAGTGGGATTTGAAGTTAGCAGGACACATGGGTTTGAATGCCAGTTTTCCTGAAGTGAAGCCAGGAAATATTGATGGGACGTTTAAATATAAGCCTGATAATGCTGCTTGTTGTTTTCAGTATTGTCAATGAAGACAGTTCTCTTTCTGACAGAAGATACAAGCATCTGCACACTCTTCTGCAAAAACAGTGTTTTTAATATTCTTGCTCAGGTAGGATTATTTGAAGTCCTGGATGTGGCTTTGCTGCTGATAAAAATGTCTTCCCTATATCCAGTCTAAAGCTACCTTCTTTTAACTTAAAACCATTGCTCCTTGTCCTATTGCACAGCCATCTACCTGCCTGGATATTTACCATATTCCTTCCTGTCCCAGATGATGATTTACACCCAGCAAAGCAGGCTGTCATGTATGTGATCCCATTATCCCCACACACAGGGTCCCACTGGTCCACGTTGCAGCTGCACTCAGAATTGCAGCTGGCTGTGTAGATGTGCTTGCTGGAGGAAAGGTGCTTCATTCTGGAGGGCAACAGAAGGAAATTAAGCTATTGTTTAGTGGAATTATATAGTAAAAAAAAATTTAAAAATTAGGGAGTAGGCAGGAAAAACATGGAGAAAGTGAAGCAATCAAAATGAACAGATACCTGCTACTACCCAATGCACTGTGAAGTTGTCAAATTCTCTTGGGATTTTTCATCAAGCATTAACATATCTATGGATTGTCACTGTAAAGGCATGGAAATGAAAAGGCTGGGTGGGAATATCTGGTATTACTCTTGCATTTGTAAACTTGCCCCAAGAAAAAGAAAATTATACCTAGAATCTTATCACAGAGACACGGCCCAAGAAAAGACCATACTTTTCCTCAGCAGTAAGGTATCACACCATATCCAGGTGATAGAGGTAGGGATGTAAAACTACATAAAACCAAAACAGCAAGATGTACTTGACATTTTTTTCACTGGATCCAAGTTAGTGTATCAGGACACTCCGAGCAGATGTTAGCAGTGCTCAGTTTCCAGAAAGTGTTATGAGCCCACCATCTACAAATCATCCTTTTTGTGAAGTCAATCACAATGTTAGGTAAAAATATCCAAAACTTGCCCTTTCTTCCTCCTTCTTCTTCCCTCAGCACACATTATGTGGGCTACATTTCCCCTAAGTCTCTTAGAAGGGAATATAACTGAGGGATTTTTTAGCCCTCAATAGGCTGTTGCTTGTCTTCAAAATCCAAATTGATAAACAGGTAAAACACTAAATGAGTCACTTAAGCAGAAACAACTCTAACATGTGCTACGTTCTCCAGACTCAGTTCTCCTGAGAAACTGTAAATGCTCTTTCAACACATGCTCTCTTGCTATTTTTGCATATTTGAATTCACTCTGTGGTATCAGATGTTGCACTCAACCAGGGTTATCGCCACTGCACAAATCTCTGAAATATTTTCGTGGCAAAAACTGAGTTCAAAGTTGAACTGGACATCAGGTTCACCGAGATAACTTAGGTATTTCCCGGAGCATAGACTCGGTTTCAGAAAAACACAGGGCTGAGTTTCTGTCTGAACTGAAAATGCAACAAGTCCTGCTGGATTCAGTTTAATCTGAAGGAAGTTTAATCCTTCAAAAACCCCATTGAAATATGGACCAGACCAAGCTAAATTTATACAGTAGGCAACTGTGGCAGGCTGCTAGAGTCTGGAGAAGGTTCTAAAGGAAGCATGACCTGGTAAGGCAGGAGGAACCTCTGTCTGCAGTCCAGGACCACTTTTCACCTTCCAGATGGGAAATGGGTCAGAGGCAACTCCAGATACCACAGGGGGCTGGAAGTCCCCCATGTGGGCTCATAACTACTGATCTAGTGATGGTCCCTTCTCGAGGCTGTGCCTATGGGGAAGACATTTCCAATACTTCTTTTGCATCCTAGTCCCCTACATAGTAGAAAAAGGCTAGCTTTAAATTAAAGCTTTCAAAAGGAATATAGAAATTTAATTTGCCTGCAATAAATGTCATCATTTTGGCAATTTCTCAGAACATATAGGTATTTTGTCAGTAACAGAGAATTTAGGGAAAAGAAGTAGAGAATTTAGAAAAAAAGAAATGTCCAGTTTAAAAAACAAATTCATAAAATAAAATTTGTATACTTTTCCCATCCCCAGCTTTAGGTACGACTTCAGACTGACAATTCTGTCTCAAAATCTAGGATTTTCTTCTGTGCATCACTCCCAAAGAAGCAGCTGTAACAAATGACTCAAGCACCCCAGACCTGAGGGGATACAAACCCAGAGTAGGGCGCTGTCAGACCAGCCACCTGGAGCACCTCACAGCTGCACGTGAAGTACAAGAGGTTTAGCAAATATGCCACTATAAAGGTGATGGATGCAAACTTGGTCATGTCAGTTATGTGAAGCTTGAATTTCTTGATCAGGAAGCCTCCTAGAAACATCCCCAGGATTGTGACAGGTAAAAGTATCACCCCTGCAAATAGACAGTAAGAAAAATGATAACTGCTCTCACGTGCATTGGCTCTTTTAGGATAAATACCTGGTTCTAGTACTTTCAAAATATCAGATAACATTTTTTTGGGCTGATTCTTTGAGGTTCTTAGATTTATATTACCTTCTAGTAATTTCACATGCCCATTTTCTTTTCAAATCATATTATGACTTTAGATAGCTCAATTCCTCAATATTTGCTGCGTTTTTACTATATTGTTGTTTGTATGTACATAAAATAAAACCTACACAGGTGCCTGTTAGAAACTGGAATAAATTATAATGTCTTAGCCCATACACACTTCACATAAAATAAACCATAAAACTTTATGAAATCTACAAAAAAGTCTCCAAAATGGATATAAAAGGAAGTTGCATCTGGTTCTGCACTGGATTCCATTTTGATCTGAAAGTGAATTATGAGATGATTTACATTTAGATTTAATCTGTTCAGTATTTCACAAACACCAGCCCTTCCATATACTTGCTGACCAGAGAGGCTTTACAAGGTGTTATAGGAGGTGGTTTGCCTTTCTCTGGTTTTATGGTTGGTAGCTTTTCTTGGTCATTTCTGTAAAATTTTCTCATCATCCAGAAAAAAAGGATAGGAAAAAGAAACCTCTTCCTACATTTGTAGATGACTAAGGCATCGTGCCTTCAGATTAAAGTAAAGCAGTGTCAGTTCTACAATGACCTCTCATGGCCTGGTTTTCCTTCTAGATTATTAGATCATATCAATCACTGTAAGATTAATATAATTTCAGCATTCTTTTTGTAGAACACTACAAAGTACTTACTTTTGAAAGAACTAGTAAGGAGAAAAAGAGCTTTGAAATTAATGAAGTGACTCAAACTTTTATATTTTAGTTTCTTATTGCTTATAAAATTTGGATTTGTAATCAAAACGAATGAACATTTATACCAATGTTACTCTGAAAAGAAAAATCATACATTTCATTAAATATTTTAAATTTTTTTCTATTAGTTTTCCTTAGTTGCAGCTGATGTCTGTTGTGTGGTTTTTACTCACAAAAACAGACACATAACACAAATCACACTATGAAAAAAACTTCCACCCAGTTTTAATAATCCTCTAGCTCACTGAATTAGGAGCACTAGGAAAATTAACACTAAAACTACTGTTCACTTTCAAAATACAGTAACAAAATTAGGAAACCACTACATCCTTTTTAACCAAAAAAAGTTCACATAAACTCCTTCTAAAAAAGAAGGCAAAATAAAAAATATAAGCTTCCTTTTTGAGACTGGAATCTGAAAAGAAGTCAGGTACCTACCAATTAGAAAGATGGCTTTTGCCACTGATACATTAAATTGCTGCTCCATAAACTTTGTCTCATAGGTTATTATCCCAACAAGGGAATTGTACTGCAGAATAGTGAGGAAGATGAACACCACAAAAATTGGATTTCCAAACAGTTTCCTGAGTGCTGGCAAGAAATCTGCAATGGAGAGGTATATACTGTACACCCTGCTAAACACAGAGAAGAGTTGTTTTGGCATCCTTTAGTTAGTAAAATTAACTTTAATTACTGGCTGCATTGCAGGTTATAATTCTGTGCCTATCACAACACATGCTTGCTCAAGTGAGAGTTCTCCTCATTGCCAACACGTGCCTTGCAGGAGGAGCAGGCACAAACAGCACAGTGGATGCTGAGCTGGGAATCAGGGATCCTGGATTATCTTGTGTGTGGCACAGGGCTCTTCCCCGTGGGTGCTCAGGCTCACAATAAACTTTCTCAATATCTGTACAGAGCTTTAAGACCCTCCCCTGAGTGTAAAAAAGTTCCTAAAGCAGGAGCCTTCACCAACCACATAAGAATTCCACATGAGGGTGATGTTTAGATATCAGAAGCACTTGGCCCCAAAAAAGGCTGGGACCCTTGATTAGCATATTAAAATCTATTAAAATAAAGTGAACATAAACATCTGCATTAAAACTGCGGTCTGGCTCTTGGCACAGCTGTCTAAAAGGGGAGAGTTCAAAACACATCTGCTGTAGGTGTGCACATATATACAAACAAAACCTTGGGTCTAGTAATAAAGATATAAAAATAAAAGCAATAGCTGGTTGGATCTGGTATTGCCTATATGAGATGAATTCGGCATCCCTGAGCTCATACACAGGAGCTACAAATCCTCCAACATCTAATGTAGTCATAATGAGCTCCATGTTTCCTTCCCAGACATTTGCATAAGTGAAACAGTAGCCTGCCCACTATGGATTTGTCATTAATGAGGGATGGGATGATTTCCCCACTTTCTCTTTGTAATCATAGAAGCATGTAATGATAATAGTACAAATTAAAGACATTTTTGTCTTTAATTTGCACGGCAGAAACGTGCATTTTGCTGAAGGTTGTGTGAGTCCACGCTCAGCTCACAATGAATCCATGAGACAGAATTCATATGCGAACATCTGGGCAATAATCTTTCACCTTTTACTGCCTCTGAGAACTTTAGCTGTGGGTGAGCTGGGGAGTCTATTTTACAGCGATCTCCTTGAACAGACAAGTGACTAATCTTCAAGTTTTCATTCTCTCCTTCTTTTGGTAAGGAATAGGGCAAAAACCAGAAAGGCAATGAAGCAATGAAGTTGACTGCTCCACAGATAAGCAATCCAAGCCACCAGGCACCAACCCAACGGGTGTCCTTAGGATTTATGCTGATGGCATCTATAAAATACAGAAAGACAGGAAAATAGGTTAAATATTATGCAGAAAAATTATTATAGAGTGCTATACATTGGTGTATATCCTTACATATCTATAATTAAAAAAACAGAACAGAGGTGATCTATGTCCCATATGAAGAACTGAAATGCAGCTTGTTTCAAATCAAAGAATCATAGAATAGTTTATGTTGGAAAGGACCTTTAAGATCATTTCACTCCAACCCCTTTGCCCTGGGCAGGGACACCTTCCACTGGACCAGGTAGCTCAGAGCCCCATCCAACCTGGCCTTGGACACTTCCAGGGATGGGGCAACCACAGCTTCTCTGGGTAAATTATGAATGACCCTCCCCTGGAAGGGAATAAGCCACGAGCAGTCAAAAATAGATGTGTCCATTTAATCCCACGGTGGCATTTCCTTGCCACAATCCTCCAATACTGTCTGAGGGAAGAGCAAAAGGACCTTTGCCACAAAAAAACCCACCCTTCCCTTTCTCACTTTCCCAGAATCCCCTCCTTGTTCATCCCCAAACTCAACAGTTTTTCCCCAAATTTCCTCAAATTTTCCCTGGGATTAGAGACTTTTAAGTGATTTGAACAACAAAATAAGTTTTGAGATGAATCTTTGCTGCATGCTTTTTAAAAGAACATACTTTTTGCCAAGTGTTGGAAGAGTCCATGAGCCTTTCACTATTCCCTCAGCATAGAGGTGGCCTTTTATTCAACCATTTGTTCTCAGCTGCACAGTAAGGGCATAACAAATGTGTGTGCAAGCATAAAATGGTGCAGAAGGGGTAGGGATATTTTTCAAGAGCTATTCCAACCACGCTACAGCACTGATTTTAAAATGTTAATTTTTGAGCAGCTTTTGGGCAGGAAAAGCTCTCTAGAGAACCCCTGTTTTTGGGGCAGTGAACTGGGAAAGTGCTTCTTGGCATGGACATTCCTACAGCCAGACACCTTCAGGCTTCCTGTGCCACCCCACGGTCCCTTACCGATGTCCACAACGCCGATGTCAACCCAGAGACTGGCACAGAATGAGCCAAGCAGGAAGCCCAGGGTTGGCCCAAACATTCCTGAGGATCTCACCAGGCCTGGAAGAGAAGGGACGCTGAGCAAAACACTGCATGGCCAAAGCAAGCCTTCCCTCTGAGTAAGGAAATGAGAGAGGAAGGGGCAGGCAGGATAGGGGCACAGGCCTTTATGGAATGTCCTGAACAACAAAAATACAAGGTACAAGCTGCCTTAACCATAGCTGTGGTGTAGATCAGAAGGTGGGATGCCCTCAGGAGCAAATGAACAAGCTGTGAAGGTTACCAGAAACCCAGGAAGCTACATTGCATTTTGCTGACTGGATGTGTAAATATAGCACAATTTGATTTTGGTGACCACTACTGGCAATCAACATAAAATAAAATATCTTCAAAATAATTCAAGCAGATGTTCTTACATTCCTTTGCCACATATGTTGTTCTGTTGAAGTTTAGTTGTGAGGAGGTAACAGGACCAAACTACAGCTCAGTAATTTGGATTCCTGATTTCTAGTGCAGAATTGACACCTTGAAGTTGCTTCATTCCATTACAAAAGAAGGAATTCTTTATCAAATGCCTGTAAGTTCTTGCCCACATCCAGCACTGTGCTTTGTAAATCCTATTGTGCTCTGCTGCAGAGATTTTCCTCCTAAGATGTGGTTTTGCAAACTCACTTCTGACTAAAGTGATTGCTCAACTTATCACCCAGAACTTCTGTAATAAATTGTTACATCTTAACAAATATGCTAAATTTTCTGTTCCTTCCCATGGCAACTCTGGTACTATTGCTGTCGCCACAACTCTACCAAAATTATTTTCTTTCATTCTATTAAGAAAATGCTGTCTCTGCCTCAAAACACCTTACATTCTTACTCAACAAAACATCAAAGGACAAAGGAAAAAGGAGAGACAAAGCTGAGACTTCTTGTTCAGGGTCAAATAACGAGATTAATGCTGAAAATTCATCAGCAAAGCTCAACTGGCTTTTTTTATTACAGGATTTTTTTAAATGTTTGTATATTACAAAAACACTGATTATAAATTGATTCAATCCAATTATAAAAAAAAAATAAGACATAGAAAATAATTAAAATTAGCCAAGAGAAGAAATTTCTGTTCTATGGAGAAGACTGTTTCAAATTTCACTTTTTTTGCAAAGTTGTTTAGTCCACCAAAATGGAATAAGTGACTGAAAATTGCTGCTCTGAATATAAAAATGAAATCTTTTAATAAACTTTAAATTAAATACTTTATTTCTCTTCCATAAACAAATTTCCATTTTGGCTAAATCCATGCAATTCTCCATGTTTACTTTATATTTTTGATCTCACTTGCCCAGTAGTCCCCAGCCTGTCTCAATCTCTCCCAGATTAGATTCTGACAAGAAAAAAAATCAGCTAAACTTTTAAAATACTTTTAATCAGAAGCTCAGAGGTGATTACAAATATTTTGGATAACTGCTGAGCAGAATACATGTTTTGACAGCTAACTCCACAATACTTCCATTTTCTTGAACCTGCAGATTTCCTCATTCCCAAATAAAGACATTGGCTATGGCCTTACCCTGTAGGGTAATATACTGAGCTCTTCCTGAAACTGTGTCTTACTATATTTCAGACCAGCTCAGTTTCTCCAAATTGACTTCAGGCCACAGTTCTTGAACTGCCTCAGCCACACAAACACCCCATGCTATTAAATCAGTTTGCCAACAAATTAATTAGCTTGTGTGTAAGTCTCTCTGTCTTAGGCAATAAGCTGTGTGTCATCAAAACAAGATCAAAACCCCAAATTAGTAAGGATTTTTTACAAAACCTGGCAAGGTGGTGTTTTTCCTTCAGCAAATAGTGAGTTTAAAAAGCTTTCAACTGGAAGCGTGCTGCAAGTAAAACTCAAAAAGTCAGGTAAGAGACCCTGAAAGAAATTCACATTACTGTAATTAATTGTGACTACATTAGAGATCCTCACGTTAATGATAGTTCCCTTATCTGTGAAATCATGATTAGGAAGGATTTGATTCTCTGAAGATGTGGTACTGAAGATGATATGCCAGACAAGACAGATATGACTTTCACTTTGGGGAAACAAGTATTTGATTATGCTTCTCTTCATCACAGAAGCTCCTCAGGGAAAGCAAAAAGACCTGGAGTTATTCCTAGAAAATAAATATGAGACCTCTTTTCACTGTTTGGGGGGTTTTTGTCTCTGTATAACTCAAAGTTATCCAGATAATTTTTTTTGTTGAGTATTTGCTTGACTATAGAAATGTTAAAGAACAGAATGTCTAGCATAAAAGTCACTCATTTGAACATTACCTATGTAAAATGCTGAATTTTCTTCTTTAGAAAAATCATCAATATATGAAACTCCCAGTGGCATAATTGGTGCTTCCCCAATTCCACGTAGAAGGTTCCCCACCAACACAAAGAGCCACAGATAGGAATTTGTTGTTTTCTCACATCCTGCAGGCCATAAACATTTGTATTTCTGTGAATATAATTCTGGCAATGCTTTACAGCAGCAGTAAAATAACATAAAATATGGGGTTTAACAATAATTATAGGGTGGGTTTATATATATATCATGGTTTCTAGCAGGGGTTTTACTGCTTCCCAGTTAAAAAGAGTGTACAAGAGGGACAAGCAGAAGAAGGAAAACCAGCATCAGAGCTTTAACTTACCAGCATTTATCACTGTGCTGATTGTTTCTGTAGCATCTGTGACTGGAGGGCCCTCAGGCAATGCTGGGGAGCAAGCTGACACACTCGTGGAGGAGTTGTCCACACTAACAGTTATCCTTTCATAATTGTAACTGGAAAACAACTGTGTGAAATACAACTGACACATGAAGGACTGTGCTTTGCAGGAAGCGTGTCTGAGCCTTGTGTTCACATATGTTCATTCATGTTTCACACACACAAAGTGGATGGGAGGCCCATTTCCAGTGCTTTGCTTAAAAAAAAATAGGTGTCTTCATACCATTTTCAAATGCTCTGATTATTCTAACCCAAATATTCTCCTGGGCTAAAGAACAAATCTGCTTCCAGAGATCATTCTTTAGACTGCAGAACAGAAGTCATCCACATCTGTCTACATACAACAGGGCTGGTGTTTTTCCATAATGGCATCTTTTTCTTACCTTTGTGGAAGATGCAAGGATGCCAAAAGATTGGAAAGGCATGACCTGCATCTGACAATTATGTGTTATAGCTTATATGTGAATGGGTATTTAGATATTTAATTCTCCCCAAGTTTAGATTAAAATCTTCAGCATTTCAAAGAGCTTATCATGAGTAGACACCATGAAGAAAGAAACCTTTTCCATCAAGATCTAATTACATTTCACTTAAATATAAAAAAAAGGAACACAGTTTAAAAATATATATATATGTATTTGTATATATATGTCCATCCCAGGTGAAAAACTCAACCCACTTTATTCCTAGTTATATATAAATTCTGTAGAAATCTGAGGTTTCTCTCCTGCTTACCCATAGCAAGAGGTAAGCTTTGAGAGAGGAAATCAGAAAGCCAATATTTAAAAATTCACCCATTTTCTTGTTGGAATGGCTGGAAGAAACTACTACTGTCAAGCTTTTAACTCAGATGTGTGCTTTGAAAAACACTTCATATGATCAAGTTTAACCAGTGCATAAGGTGAAAACTCCCCATATTTACCGTCCCATTAGGAACTGAGGCATCACTGACAAAAAAGCTCCTACAGACATGATGAGACAGCCAACAGCAATTATTTTTGGCCGATGAACTCTTGGTCCAAGGTAGCTCACCAACACCATCACCATTAAGTTACCTGCACAAACAGGAGAGAGAGCCAGCACAAAAAATAGATTTCTTTTTTGGAGTGAAGGTGCACTAAGAAGCACTTATCCATTTTCAAAGAAAGTACATATACCTATCTCAAAACTGCCATCAATAATGCCAACAATCGATGATGAGATTTCAAATCTCCTTTCAATTTGACTGGACATGCTCTTCATGTAGCTTCCAGAAAATCCTTTGGCAAAAAAGGAAAAAGCTAGAGCTCCAAGAAATATCTGAAAAGAGAAAATAGTTGAGTTTGCAAAGTAACAATTTTTTGCTTTACAGCTAGATGCCTGACCAACCCACTCAAGAAGCGCAAAAATCTTATTCGAATCCTCTGTGAGAAGAATCTTCCTATTGTTATCATTAAAACAGATTTTACTTTCTTTTTCAGAGTGGACTCCAAAAACTGCTACTTCAAAGAAAAGGAAAATTCACATTGATGGTATGCACCTTCTAACTTTCTAGTACATATTGGTTCAGCTGTTTCCTTCCTTGGGAAAAACTTGCAGCAAAATGTTGCTAATTTCTGGTACTTATATCACAGTATATCTTGTTACCTCACCTCCTGTTCTAAAAAACATGAATAAAAAGATATATCTGCAGCTACCACTGTGACTATAGCGCACCTCTAAATGAATTGTTAATAAAATATGACGTCATTTTTTAACTTATGAGCACATTTATTGACTTCTGTGTGCTTGAAATCACAACCACAGAATAAGAATGGTTTGAGTTGGAAGGGACCTTAAAGATCATCTTGTCCTACTCCCTGCCAAAGGATGAGACACCTTCCACTAGACTGGATAGCTCAGAGCCCCATCCAACCTGGTCTTGGGTACTTCCAGGGATGGGACATCCACAGCTTCTCTGGGCACTCTTTGCCAGGGCATCAACCCCCTCACAACAAAGAATTTCTTCCTAATATCCAATCTAAACCTACTCTCTGTCAGTTTGAAGCCATTCCCCCTTGTCCTGTCACTCCAGGCCCTTGTCAATATTCTCCCTTCATCTTTCTTGTTGGCTGCTTCAGGTACTTGAAGGCCACAATGAGGTTACTCCTGAGCCTTCTCTTCTCCAGTCCCAATTCCCTCAGCCTTTCCTCACAGCAGAGCTGCTCCATCCCTCTGATCACCTCGGTGTCCCTCCTCTGGACTGGCTCCAGTGGCTCCACGTCCTTCTTGTCCTGGGCCCCCAGAGCTGGAGGCAGCCCTGCAGGGGGAGTTTGAGCAGGGCAGGGCAGAAAGGTAGAATCCCTCCCTCCACTGCTGCCCAAACCCCTTCCATCCCCCAAAGGATGCAGCCCAGATCATTTTTCCCAACACATATAGTACCAAACAGCGTCATACATAACTAACTGCATTTTGATAGGACTTCAAATGGCAATTCAGTGTTCCAGAGAAAATATGTGGTCAGGGCTCTTCCATACCTTTAGCTTTGAACAATTATGGCACACAGTCTTAGCAGGAATTGCACTGCCATTGCTGTCCTGAAACAGTGATTTTTCTTTAAGCTGACCAGCAGTGATTGGTCTGTCCATGGCTTTTCCTTCTCAAGGTCTTATATGCAGGTCTTCCTGTTTGAAAAATATGGCTATATTTAACTATTATTGGCATAAGAATTGCATGTTCCAATATCTTTCAGACATACTCAGTGGCGAGATACTACTTGAGATACCTGCACATTGACATCTTTTCTCAGCTAGGACATTAAAGAGTGTTCAAAGTAACTACTAAGTTACTAGTAAGTAATTAAGGACTAGTGCACCTGATTTGTGACACCTGCTTTCTAAAAGGCTCCAGGACTTCATTGGATAGTGATAACTCGCTGAAGATTTTTAGAAATCTTTGTGGAAAAGGGAAGTTCTAGGCAGCTGGAGATTAGGACAGTTTGTCAGAAAAATATACTTGAACCAATTATTTCTGAGATATGCATTTTTGATCACTGTTCCAGACTAAAAGGATATTTGGTGTGATCCAGTATGCTTCTGCTATTATATTTCTGAGGATTTTCTTAGTGAACACTACCATTCTGTCAGCATTTGAATGAGTAACATTATTTATTGGATAAATATTTGTAGAATCAGACCACAAATTATGACAGAGGAGAAAAGAGGATAGGTAAAGATGAACTGAGAAAAAGATTGCTGATTAAAATAAACAAATAATGACTTTCTCTAAGTTGGCAAGCCTTCACAAGCTCCCTGCAGGACAGATGATAAATGCAGATATTTTAATAAGACTGATAAACTTTTTGGTTTAAAAGTTGGCTCTGATTTAATTAGTCATCTTAAATATGTTGGCTGGTGTAGATGAAGCTAATCAGGGGAAAGCAGCTAATACCAAAACATCTGGAATGATAATAAGTAAAAAAACCCAACAAACTATTGCCAAGTTTGTTTGTTGGAAAACTGGTGCAATAGTACCAAAATCAACCCATAAGCTCTAACACACATTTGTACATATATTAAAGGAGTATGGAGGAATATATGTCAAGAAATTGGCCTGTAACATTTTCCCCCCAAGACAATGGAATCTTAAAGGTGTCACGCTGTTCCAGTCACATGGGAACATTCAAGGCTTCCCTCCTGCAGGCACCTGAGGCCAAGTGCCCCATGAGTGGAGCCCACTGAAGTGTTGTGGGAGGTTTTTGACACCAGGGTGGGGATGTGGCAGAGTCCCAGGATAACCCACAACCATCACCCAGTTCCTCTGAAGAGCTCAGTTCTCCAAAGCAAGATGCCCATGGTTACCTGGATTCCCTGAGAAATGTCAGAAAGGACAACATGCTTAGAAACCAAACAATCCCCTAAAGGTTACTCCTAATGACTGAAAATAGGCACTAATGTCTCATAAAGAGATATAAAGCCTAATAAGCACTCTAACTTGAATTTTGTAGATTTTAGTTCCAAATCCTACTCGAGTAGAAGAGGACAATGAAAAGCAAACATTTCAGACTAAGCCACATGTGAAATTTGTAAAGGGACCTAACCTTCCTTAGACCATCTTCAACATCTCCTAAAAAAATCATTTGAAAGTAAGCTATAGTTAATTAAAATATGGTAAATCAGACTTACCCCAATCTTTACAGGATAGGAGCTGGAAGACAGAGTTTTCTAAAGCAAATACATTCTTTATTGATTTGTATTTTGCTGATGATTAACTCTGTGAAACATCTGACTCTGACTAAATAAACTGTATCATCTGACTAAATAAACAGTATCTAAATCAGTGACATGGTTTTCTTTTCAATATATTTAATTTTAAATATAAAATTTTATTTATGGTGCCAGACTAATAATTGACCTAAAACGATTAGAATTTCTTAAACTGTAGAAACTTCTCTTATACTTAATCAAGCAATCACATTTTCCATAACCACTCTATGAGAATCTGAACTTTGGCAAAGTAGTGGTTTTTAAAAAATCAAATAATTGATACCACTGGTTTTTAAAATTAAATGAAGCAAGAAAAATAATAAGATATTTAATTTATTAATTAGGGGTAATGCATTGTTTTTCTATGGAGAGGTAAAATACCCTGCTCCTGACAGTGCTTATCCTTCAAAACCAAAAATATTGAATTTGCAGAATTGTACCTTTGTACTTTACATAAAGTCTTCCAAGTTTAGTGCAAATGAGATGTGCAGAAAGGCTGCACTGGGAGCTCACAACTAAACAAACAAACCAACTAACAAATGGAAAGAAGCAGGGAGGGAGGGTGTGGAGAGACAGCAAGAGGCAGAGAGAGCACTTACGTTGTGTCAGAGCACTGTCAGGCTGTTTCTTTCCCGTGCCCGAGGGCTTCCAGGCTTGGAGCCAGTGCAACGTCACAGCCAAAGCACTGCCTGCTCTGAGAAGTGGAGCACTTCACCACATGTTTTTTAAACCTTGGATTTCCTTCTTATGGTGATTGCAAAACTTTCCCACAATCACCAATACAAAAGCTGTGCAGAAGAAGGCAGGTCTCTGCTGCTGTCACTGCTTTGGCAGCCTACCTGCCAGTGGTGCCAGCCTCTCCCAGGTGGAACAACTTGTTTTCTTCACTCTTTCTTTTTTTTTTTTTTTTTTTTCCCTTAATGTCTAAACATTGGAGCTGCATTAAGCACCTCTCAAAGGGAACTCTTTACCATCCACACAACAGCCATGGAGTGGGCTCAGCTCGGGCACAAGGGCCCTGAGAGTGCAAGCTCAGCTTTTCCAAGCACCTACAGCCTCCTAGCTTTCACTTCTTGGTGCCTTGGAAAAGGATCAGCAGAGATCCCAAGGGATGGCTGAGCTCCTGAAAGGGCATGAACAGCTCATGGAGATCTGCCAGTTTTTGGGTATGAGCCCTCTGTCTCAACCCCAGTGCAGAGGTTTGCATGGAGAGCCTTGAATATCTTCTTTTGTAGAAAAAGACATAAAGGGATTTGCTAAAGACTAAATTAACTCAATTAAATATATGGCATTCTAACATTTAGTCAGAACTAAAAAACATTATGAAAGCTAAAAGAAATTATAAACTTGCTAAGTATATAAATATATGTAAGCTCTCACTGTCCCCTGAAACTTGCAGGTTAACTGCAGACAATCATTTTATCTGCCATATTTGCACTTGTTATTGGATTTTGGTTGACAGACTTTTACACATTTTACTGTGGTTGTTATATATTTATTGACTTATTATGGGTCTTAATTTAAAGTTTCAATTTTTCTGTTTCACTAGAAGGACTATATGCTCTCCATATCTGCTCTCAGTGAGCAAATCAAAATACAGCTTATTTCTACCATTTCATAAAACTATTTGCAAAAGAACAAAGTGTTATTTTCTATAATCATTTTAATGCAGTGTTCCTGAATTACTATTTAAATGCTGACTTCTTGTTTAATTAATTTAGTTTTAATGCAAGAGAACAATGTACATGTTGAAACTCACTTTCTCTTAAAAGAATTCAGAATATGGGAAATCCATCAAACCTATTCTTCAGATAAATTGATTCTCATTTACATACTTTTACTCAGGTGAAGAGCAGTTATCTTTGCTTACTTCTTAAAGCCTTAACTATTTAAAATTTTTTTTATCTTTAAAAAGCCCAAATTCATTTACCAGAATATTATTAGGAAGAAGCAGATTTTGCATCATCTGACAATGCCACATTTACATGTACTGCAAACTGTATTTGGACTGCTTTTAACTATTACAATATTGCAAAGTTAGCAGGAAAAAAAACATATGAACATTAGCAATGGGTTGGTTCCCTATTTATTCCTGCTGTCAGTCTGCAACTAGGTGGAAAATGTTAAGTCTATTGGAAAGGCCCCTGCAAGTTCATTGTCTCTCAGGAAAGCAGGCTCTTAAAAACAGTTCCCAAGGTGAGACACCCACAAGAAAAGTATTTTAAAGTTGAATACACAGAAATTTATCCATAGAGGACATGACACTTCTTAAGACCCTTGAATACAGATGGTTATATACACTTACAAGGCAGCATAGCATGGATTCAGTGCAGACACGTCCAGATGAGACACTCAATCAGGTTCACCTTAGAGGAGGAAAAAGTAGTATTTCCAAAGGCATGGGTCCTTTGATCTATTCTAAATACTTTAGGTAGGAGATGGAATAAGCTCCAGATATGGCTGTGAAAGGCTAGACAGCCAAGATCAGCTTTTGACAACAAAAAAATCACGAGAGATGAATCCCACCATCAAAGTCTTCCGCACTCCCATAAAAACAGTCTTCTGCAGCTTTCTCAGCCTGAGCTCCAGTGCCTGTGACAGCATTTGCCATCATCCTTTTACCAAATCAGCTGTGATATGGCAGCTGCTGGCAAGTGAGGAAAAGGGCCCTTGCTATGGAAGGGCAGCCCTGGAGATGCAAGGCACATCTACCAGATCCTGGCCAGCCCACTGGCACTAGCTGCACACCCCAGAGCCTCTCCACAAGCCACACTGTGGGCTGTTGTGCCAGCCACCAGCCTGACAACTGGCTGTACTGGGAACCTGTTCTGCAAAGCCCATGGTAGCACAGCAACCCAAAAACAGGAGAGCTGGTTACCAGTGGGGAGGTGTTTGCTGTTGTTTCTGAAGTGTTGCCGCTTCTGATGTGACAGGGCTGGCAGTGACAGGCTGGCAGTGGTGTGTGCCCAGGGGTAGATGTGAGAGCCCCCTGCAAACAGCCCCAGGAGCAGCTCCAGCTGCCTCCTCCCAGCCTGGCTGTGCAGCACCACCTTCCACATTCCCAAAGCAGGACATGGTGTCCCTGTGGGATGTGCCTGGCTGGCTGCACAGCAGCGCCCGTAAGTGATGAACCGCGTCAAAAGGTGCTCTGCAACTGGGGCCCAGTAAGGACACCCAGAGACAGAATGCTCAGCCATCTCCTTCCTGCAAGAGGTTATTTTGTGTGGCAGTCACTAAAACTGCAGAATTTTTAGCCCTGGCCTCCTGAGGTGAAGCAGATGGCAGCTTCCACTCTGGAGCTGCCTCTTGTTCATCGGTGGAGAAAGCTCTGCACGAGGGGGACCCGCTTGTCACCACTTTAGTTATGCTCAGTTGCACTGATTGAGCTTTCCTGCCAAGCACAGCCACAGCCTGGAGCAGCACAATCCCAAGTGCCAAGCTGGCAGCCAGGAGATGATGTGAGCTCATGGGGCTGCAAGGGCAAGGCTCAGGGAGCTCGGTCTGCAAGTCACATCGTGAGTTTTCTCGGTCACAGAGGGAGGAGGAACATGAATTCTGATAGATTGTACCCAAATCCTGCTGAAACACTGAAGGACAACGTGCAAAAGGAGGGGACAAAACCAGCTAATCTTCTGCTTCAATATGAAAAGAGTTCTTAGAGTCATGATTTGTGCATATGTTGTTCAGTCTTTTCTTTGACACCAATTTTTCGCCTCTGGAAAAGTGCACAAGGATTTAGGGTTGCTAAGCCAAGTAACAATTTGATCTTATTTTATTAGTTCCAGCCTCTTTAGGACCCAAAGAATACTCACAGAAGACAAAGATACAAGTGGCAAAAATAATTTCAAAGTGCTTTTCGATGAGAATTTTCTCCGGTAAAACTTAATTTGAGAACTCTTCAAAGGCATCACACAAAATTGATGCCATCTAACTCTGCAGTAAGGGAATTTCCTCTCCAAGTATGAGACCCTACTGAGTACTCTTGTGTAAAAACCTCAAACAATAATAGTAGTAGATGAGAAGTGTTATGATCTTCTCAAACTGTAAGACAGGTATTATATGTATGCTTTTATGGAAACAATACTATTTAACCTTGGACAAATAGACATTAAAAATTATTCCAACTCATAACACTTCTTAGTAAGCTGTGCCTTTGGATTTTGATATAACTTGTGCTTGAATTAATTAGGCTTCTGAAAAAGAAAAGGATATCTGAAAAAAATCAAGTTTCTGTCAAAATTAGTGCAAGACTTGCTGTCTGACTCTCCAGCATATGCTGCAGCAATGCTTTAACCTGAATAAAGGAATTATTGTTTAGATGCACCCTAGTCTCACAAACAAAACATCACAAGACTTGAACAGTCTAAAGTGGGGATGCTTTCCAAGCTGAAATGGAGAAGTTTAATTGCCACTGAGAACTTTGGGAAAAGTAATGCCCACTTTAATGCATGCCATTGGAAATCACCTTGTGCAAGCACCTTATGTGCAAGCTGAATTAAACATGAACCTAATGAACTGATGGAGAAATTTAGCTTCTAAAAATCACATCCCTTTTTTTTGCCACAGAATGTTTATATCAAAAGAAAGTAAACAAGTTAAGTCTGTAGTGGAATACAACCCAAAGGAAATTATCTCCAAATATGTTATTATTGATGTTTTTCTCAGGCTGAGATCTCTGGTGGCCTCTCTAAGCTACAGCTCTGAGTGGGACCTGTCCACTGCCTGTGCCAGCTCTGTGGGAATGCAAAATGTGTCTGAGCCAGGGTAAAAGGAGCAGGGAACTGGATGACAAAGTGTGGTAGTGTCTTCATGAGCAGAGCAGCAGTGGAGAGAAAGCCCCCCTTTGTAAAGAGCCAGCTCTGGGCACTTCCAGTGGCATATCTGTGCAAGGAGTACACTTTTTATTTCCCTGTGGAGGGTAACCTAAAAGCACAGCACAAATTCCCCGCTGCAAATCCCTGCAAATTTCCCTGAAAAGAGAGAAAATCCCCTGGATTTTTGGTAAATTTGACCAAAGTAATAGGAAGAACTCTTGTGAGCATTATGACAGGCCTAAACAGCTATGGCTTATCAAAGTGGTAGGTGTTTAAGTGCTAGCCAGCTCTAGCTGGCTCTCAATTCAATAGTACAATAATAACTTATTAAATAATTCTCAAAAATTTTCATTATATCCTTGGTGGGAAACATCTCAATACCAATTGTTTGTATATTTGGATATTATAAACTTATCTTCATTTTTTAAAATATGAAGAAATCTTAAAGTACTTTTACATGCGAGACTATTATTACTTATGCAACCTAGAGCTGTTTTTCTACTAAATGGTGTTTCAAAAGTCATTAAAGAAAACTTAAAAAAACTGTGCTTTCACTTAAAAAGAGATGGATGTGGGAAGCTTCAAGGAAAACATTTCCTAAATTATCATCAGATCAGTACTTCTCTTTGCAGTTCTAAAGAAGGCTGCTTTTCTTGCAGTCACTTTTTGAAAAAAAACATTTTATGTAGAGTTTTGTTTTTCAATAAAACTATGCATTAAGAATTTTTTAAGCATTAGTTTCAATAATTGGTTTTGAGCAAACTGGGTTTTTACATGAGAGCTATCTAGAGCAAACAAATTGTGAACTATCATTAACATTGTTGTGCAGCATAAACTTAGGCAAACATCCCCTGCGAATTTCTTTCTTCTACTGAGGAATGTAAACATATCACCCACTATGATCTGGAAGAAAAGTCAGAGGTATCATTGATACAGCTCTAATCACTGTTTTGGTGTTCCACTCCAGGAAGAAGCATGGTTCTTTTTCACCTGTGTTTCTTTGTTGCAGAACTTCTGTAAAGCAAAAAAGCAGGAGACCCTGAGACAAGTTTCTGACACTCAGCTACATAGGACCAATGATAATTCAAAAAGCAAGAAACAGTTCTTTGCTTTTTGTTTTGTTAATGTCCCAAATTATTGAAAAATCTCAAAGGGAAAGAATTCACACAGCATCAACATGTTAAAGCAATATACTGTAAGACATTTTTCAAGGAAGCAAAACAAAATGCCACCAAGAAGCAGTTCTCAGAGAAATAGGATGCTGAGCATGACACAAATTTCATGCAGTCTTGAGATAAATCATAATGCACCTGGTACACATAGGAAAGGTACAGATTTACTTTAGGGAGATTGACACTAGTAAAGACCTGAGGAATGTAAAAATATAAAAGAGAAAAAAATTAATGTTAAATTGGATAAGAAACTCTGTATTTATTTTTTTTTTTTAAATGAACATAACAGGGTGCCTGTGACACACTGGGAAAGGTTCCAAGAGAGCAAAATTAATAGTGTATAAAACAATCTCCAGAGATAGAAGTCATGCCACCTATATTTTAAAATTTGACTTGGCAAACATCAAGAAATATGTGCCAAGAAATAATCTTTTACTGATGGTAAGAACTGTAATTTATTTACAGTACTCAATTTATAAAGTCAAAAGAGTTAAACCAACTCAGTCAGGACTAGAATTAGAGGCCTGGGACACCAAATTGTTCCCATCTGTTCATTACCATCCCAGCCTGCATTCTCCAGCAGGAGCACTTTATAAAGGGACAGGAGTTTAAATCCCCCTTGACAGTCCTAGATCTCCCATTTGCAGCTTGCAGTGCAATTGTTATACCTGAGGCAGATGCACCAGATGTTTTTTCTCCTGCTGTAGTGTCAAGGACAGGGATGTCAGCCACAGCACCCTCTGCTTATTGCCCTCCCTTCCCAGTGACTGCAGGCCTTGCCAGCCCAAAACTCTGGGGAAGCAGGTTTTTTTCACTGTGCATCAGGGAGTTATCTGGATCCCTTTCCATGCAAACAAAAGCTAATGGATCCTCTTGGTACCTCTTCCTTTATCTGCTTGCCTTTTTTTTTTGCACTAAAGGCATATTCAGACTAACCTCAATCTTAGTAGTTTCTCTTCCTGTCTCTTTATTTAAAACTATTATTGTGAGTTTGTGATTAGAAACATGCAAATGAGCATTGACAGCTCAGCTCAGCTGTCATTTAGAGCACACAGGACTTTGAATTTCACAGAGTAATTCCCTACCAGTGATCTCTGCACCTGGAAGACTGAACTGCAGCCTCGTATTGGCTTCTCTCCACTTGGTCTTAAATACACTGTGAAAAATTCACATATCAGAAAAGGGAGGGGGGGAAGGTACCAATCACACCACCTACATTAAGTGATTGCCATGGCTCACCCTCCAAACCAGAAGGGTTTCTGTGTGATATGGATTTCTTTGGGATTTTTCAGCCTGCAGTACTGAAGGAAAACAGCTCTCCCACACCTACCACTCTTTGTGTCTCCAGGTGTTTACTGAAGTTGTAATTCTTTTTTTTTAACAATACCACTGTCTGACTCTGTGTGTGTATAATATCAAGCTCATGATGTTCATACAGAAATAAGATTTGGAGAAATATCAGCTCTACTCTTTTCTACATAGACTTGTCTAATTAACACCAGAAAAATCCTATACTGGATTTTAAAGTCTCTGTGAGGACAGCATATAGTGAATCCAGCCTCTGCTGCTCAGGCCTTTCTGACCTGAAAACATAACAAGATAAATTAACAGAGGAACTTGGAAACAATGAATAGTTTTGTCTTTCCTATATTTGAACTTAGAAATAACTTCTCTAGCATCCAGGATGGGATTTCAGATGCCAGGCTTCTACAGAAAAGGAATGCAAATGAAAAAGGAAGTCCATTAGTCGACTCTATCTGTTAAATTGAAATGCTGGAAAATTGATGGAGAGCATAAAAAAAGTTGCCTATGTCTGAAACAAATTGTCTGTTTGTGTCTGTGTGCATATATACATATATATCTATAGATATACACGTATCTGAGAGGAATATTCTGCAAGATCATGGTCATGGAAGTAGAACTTACAAAGTAGCAGCAGCAACTTTGCAAGTCCTGCTATCCTATTATACAGACTCACCAGGAAGAACATTCAGAGTTACAGTGGGAGGTAAAAAGCTACATCACCACCAAAAGTAAAACAAAACAAAGATCAAACAAAACAAAAAGAAGAAACCTCATAAGTCTTGTGCTCTCTTGAGAATTTTTTTTAATTCTGAGAATTTCTGAAGAAACTTAAGCTTGTTTTACATAAGATTGTGTCTTTATATCAGAAAGCTTTCTTGAGAAGAAGAAAAATCCATGGTGTACCAGCCAGCATGCAGCTGCCTTGAAACAATAGTAACAGCAAAGGTACAGCATGAACTGGCCCACTCTGTTTCTCATTAACCTCAAATGAGAAGTTTGTTTTCTCAAAGCTTGTTTTGGAACCATTTAAGTGATAACCTCACAAAGCCAGGCAGCCTTTCCACCGACACAAGGGTTCAAGGCATTTGAAAAAGCAAAACCTCTGGAACGAACTACTTCTTTTAAACCACCATTTCCCACCTGTAATGGGGCTTTCTTCCCTCCAGGTAAGGGCCTTCCTCTTGCTCTGCCCAGGCTGTAAGGATCCAGCAAGCTACCACCACACATGTGAGCAAAAGCCCTAGGCACAGCGTGTTTGTGGCCCCTGAGCAGCTCTCCTGGCAATTAACAGGCACATGTCACACTTCTGGCCTGGAGCTACAGAATGGTCTCTTCTAGAAGGGAAGTCAGGTATTGGCAATACCTAAGATTTTGCCTTCTAAAGGGATCCTCTGTGTTTTATCCTGTGATTTTGTCTGCTGTGATTTAAGAAATGTATGCCCTTGATTCCCTGGACAAAGCAAGAGAGGGACAATTACCAAGTAATTTTCTACATTCTCAGAGAAAGTCCTAAACAAAGAAAGTTCAAAATCCCAAGCATCGTAACTGGGAACACTTCATGCCTTGTTAAGAAAGGAAAAGACTAACAACAATTCTGTGTGGAGAAAAAAAACCAAACAAAACCAGCAGCAGCCAAGAAGTTGTTGCTGGATATATCCAGTTTGCATCACATGACCAGACTTACATAAACTAAAAAGTGATTTGGCTTCTTTGCATGCCAAATCCCATCCTAGGTATTCTCAGGGTGTTCCTCTCCACAGCCACAGGCTGAATCAGCTTCTGGTACCATGGTTTGCTTGGATGAGAAAATTCTGTAGGGAAGGGTTAACTGCTAAAACTCCACTTGAGATAGAAAGGTTACAAAAACAGGCCACTGTTCACTACAGATAAAATTACAGGAAAAGAAAGTGAACTTAACCTGCTAGCAGTATTTACCCAAAATTGTGATGCTTATGTGTTCAGAGGCTGTACATGTTAATGTAATATGTTTGTATCACAAACACAAAGCCAGCATCATATCACAATCAGACATGACCTCAACCAAATTATAGTGTAAGGATGCAACTTCTGTCCAAAAATTAAAATCAGCTTGTCAGGTAACATATTTTCCTCCCAAATGAGTAATTTTCTCTCAAGAGAAAAAAAAAAAACCCATGATCATAGCTTGAGCAATATGCACAATCAGAGATGTTTATCACATGCATCAAGAATAGGTTTCAGTTCTTAAAAGCTGGAAGAAGCAGGGTGACAATGAAGTCTAGACACAGACATAGGATTTTTTAGGATACAGATAAGACTGTAAAATAATGAGAGACTTGGCAATTAAGTAGCTGATGACATTAAAATACAGAGAAAATAGTGAAAACAAACAAAAAAAACACATAGCCTGCTCATGCACAGAGATGAGCATTTTACAAAGCATTAACATTTTTCAATGAGACTGAAGACTTGCTATTTCTTTGAAAATGATAGCTCAACAGCTGATCACAGTCAAAAAAAACCCCAATGGAACATCAAGGATAATTGGAAAAGACCTTCAGTACAAAATACATGTCAAAAATGCTAGATAAACACTTCTGTGCACCATTGTGTATCATTGCCTTTAAAATAAGATAATCCATTGCCTGAAAAACTTCAAGTGTTTGTTTTTTCAGTGTTTGATAGCATCCACATCCAGGCACCAACACCCAGCCTTCCACTTGGTAGGCTTAAGGATCAAAATTCAGCTCTTGGGCACTCTTGACTGAGTTGAAACTTCAGTAACAGAGACATGAGCACTGTGAAAGCCATCTGCTGGGCTCCCAGGCACTCATAATATAAACCTATCATCCATTTTTATAATTTATATTGGGCTTTATCAGCTCAGATATTCATATGCTGTTGCTTTATAAACTTTACACCACTGTTACATTAAATGCCATTTTATTCCCATTTGTGGCTTGGGCTGCACACAGTGCTGACACAGGTCTTGGTGCTTGAAACATCAGGCCAGGACCAGACCAAGCATTTAAGCACAATGAATGCCCCCTGAGCATTTTCTGTACCCTACCTCTGTTCAAATGGGGGTCACAACAATGTCAGTTTGGGGTTCACTCTTGAAATGTCCAGTGTCACCTATTTAAACAATAAACAACAATAAGGCCACTCATTTTTAAGCATGTATTTAAATGGTTTGCTGAATCAAAACCAGCATGTTAAAACTTGAAGGAATCCAATCCAAAGCTTGGTTTTATATTTGAAAGACTACCTTTAAGAGTAATTTTCTAACCTCCCTACCCAATCCTAGGAGTGTGTGTGGTACCAGGCATGGCATATCACACAGGATTTTTGAGGATCATCTTGGCACAACTCACACTCCCTGTTTCCTGGTTTTACTCTGGAGAAGTAATGTTCCCACCACAGGTTTATGCCCAGAAGCTTCTCTAAGGAGGCATCACCCATCCAGCACTGCCTGGACACACAATCTGGGCAGCAAAGCCCCTGGGAATGTGACCTTTTTCACTGCAGCATTCTCAGGCAGATGAACTGGAGCAATTAAACACAACATTTATATAGCTACTGAAGTGCGGGATTTAAGAGTTGGAAACATGCCTGCTGAAATGCTAATTTTAAAACCTGGAAATGTTCCTATCTGCTTCCTTACACTTCAAAACACAGCAAGTTAACTAGGTCTGACCCTTTGGCAGTGCTCCATTTAAGTGGCACAGATTTGCCTACTTAACAAAGCCCTTTTGTTTCCTACAGCTGTGAAATTCTGGTGCTCTGTAACTTCATGTTTCCCAGGTTACCTTGGCACCAAGCTGTGACTAAATGTCTGCAAAGGATTTTTAACTCCAGCTTTGGAGGAATATAACCACAGGGAAGAATGATGGCTTTCAGTGAGTGCCCCATGCTAGCAAGAACAATGCTTAAAATCAGCTTCACATGTCCACAAAACTTTTGGGATATCTGTGGTTTAAGATGGAGATGCATTCTCTGTTCTGCTCTGTTCCTGGCTGCATCATGTTTGTCTTTCTTCTATTCCATGTTATACCTGTTCAGCTCTATCATCCACTACAGAGGGAGACAAGGGCTATGACAGAGATCTTGAAAATCATTCATTTTAAGGATCACTTGTATTTGAAGAAATTTTCAATTCCAGAGCTGATTTCCTGCTCTGTGGAAGGAAATGGATCTTGTCTCACGGATTCCACAAGGACAGGAAACAATTCCAAGCACACACACCTAGAATGTCAATAAGACACCTTGAAGTTATCACATTGTAACTGAACTAATGAACTACTGTGGCAAAATATCCTTCCCACTTTTTGGTGGCTGCAGAAGGTCCCAGGTGGTTTAAATGGGAGCAGGTCTGTGCTCCCATTTATTTATTTAGAATAAATAAAGAGAAAATATTTTCAGGTGCTGGAACATTGGTGTGCGGTAGCTCCACAAACTCCCTCCATGCCTTATGCAGCATGGAATAATAAGCAGGACCTGTCATAAAAAGCCTTAGGAAGTTATTGCATGCACACTGGCAGACAGACCTCAGGGTCCTCTGCACTGGGGCCAAACATGAGGCAGTGCCAAATTAAATGCTAAACATAGGATGCATTAATCCACAGAGACACCTTGTATGTCTTACACCAACAGGGTTTTCTTTTTTTTTTTTTTCCTGAAACATTTAGGTTTTGGGCTTTTTTCCTTAGATATTTAAGACATTCCAGGGCAGCAGGCAACTGAAGTAATGAATCCTGATAACATTTCCTTGTCAATGTTCTATACAAATCTTAAAACATCACCATAACACAGCATTTTTTAAAAACGTAATTTTAAAATTTATTATTATTACCACAACACCCAGACCATGTCATAAACCAGGTTTAAAGTATATTGACCACCTACATTATGCAGAATAACAAACAATTCCTGTCTGAAAGGACTAATAATATCATTCAATATATTTTTGAAAAACTGTGGCCCAAAGAAGCCACAAATGCTGTCTACAGTCAATGAGGGAGACTCTTGACAGAAACTGTGTAAGAATTCCAAGATGAAATCTGGCATCACTTCGAGTCAAATGCAAAATTGTCTCAATTTCAGTGAAACAGGACTGAACATATATGATTCTGCTTCACAGCCCTTTTCTCAGACAGCTCAAACCTGGCATTCCATAAATTTTCTTATTTCTAGTCCTTGCTCTTTTGCATCAAATATATTTTTCCCATGCTTTATGTTTACAGACTGATACTTTTATAATGTAAGTAGGATACAGCTATGTTTAATTCTATTCATCTCTGTCCAAGTGTTCATTAGTTAAAGTACAAAACTTTTCACAAGGATATATCCAATATTTACACTGTAATGTTTTTCCCCAACATGTCCTTCTGTGAAATGCTATTTCGGTGCTTCTTGTTCTTTATCCTGCATTTCTATTGGGGCATTTATTAAGACTGGCTTTTCAGATTTCAGTTTCTTCTTTAAAATGAGGAGAACTAGTGTACTTGGGATGTAGGACACGCCACGTAGCACTGCTGGCAGGCCAAGGTACAGCCACCTGAAATAAATAATGAGTTTCATTAAATATGTGCATTTGTAAAAAAAGAGCAAAACTATTCAGCAAACATTGTTTTGTGAAAATTACACAGCCACTCTAAAATTTGTGTTCTGATGCTTTTGGATCTCACAGAAGATGAGAATATGAGAAGAGAGAATATGTCACTCAGCAAAATGACCTTTTACATTTTCCAGTTTCAGGCAAATGATTTAGCCAGTGAAGTTGGGGACTTGGAACTCTTATGGCTTTATCTATAGGGAAAAGAGAGAATCCTGAAAGGGCTCAGACTACCTGGTTAAATTTTCCAAGCATTCATAATCAACCTCAACACAGTATTACAAGGAATTAGTATAAGGCCACAAGTTCAACAAGATTTTTCTTTAAAAATCCCACAATGATCCTTGAAGGACTACAAAAACATGAAATTCTGGGCCAATTTCCAACTTGAGTAACTATCTTCTCTGTAAAATTTTTCTCTTTTTAAATTCAAGTACTGTTTCAACCATTTTCTGTTTAAAAATATTGCAGTCACCCATTAAACCTTTTTCCCATGTGAGCTAATATTTTCATCATAATTCAGTGTTTTTAAGGTTTGTTTTCATGAAAGGTTATTAGTGAATATTATGGCACCAGAGCATTTCTGTTCAAAGGTTTTTCCAATGTCTGTGTCAAAGGTTGCACTTGACAAATAAAGCCAATGCCAAAAGAAATTGTGTCTCTAACACAGGAGTAGTTTGTCTACTAGGAAGACATAAAGTGGATAAAATTACATCTCTATCCATGCAATAATAAAGTAAAAAGGAGAAATTGAAATAAAGTGGAAAATATACCTGTATGTGACAATATCATACATCCTACATGCTCCTTCTCCACCACAAGTCATAGTACCCCACTTCAAGCAAGTGGTATCTATCAAAGCTCCAAAATAGATGGGAGATGGAATTCCAGCTAAAAAGAATATTAGCAACATTTCTGTGAATACCAATTTTCTTCTGGCTATCAGATACCCTACACAGCCTATGCTGTTTGTTCCCTACTCCATCAGTCCTGTCCTCTTGCAGCATGAACCTCGTTCTCTGTATATCCTGTGCTCCCTCTTCTTCCTTATCCACCTACCCTCAACCAAAAATTTTCTTCCCTGCTGCCTGTTAAACAATATCCACCTGCTACAGTATGAACTGTTTCCTATTCCTAATTCAACATTTTCTCTCATCAATGAGGCAATGCTGCCTTCAATGAACACAACCAATAAGCAAGAGTGAACAAATGCCAAATGGCTTTCCAATGAGCAGCAGATGTCATGACAGTCCCATGGCCTGGTTTCTGCTGGAATACAGTTAATTTTCAGGCACAGTGCTGTGTTTTGGATTTAATATGAGAAAAATGTTGATAACACACTGATGTTTTAGTTGCTGCTAAGGAGTGCTGACATCAAGTTTTCCATGTCTCGTGCTCTGTTGGTGAGGAGCTGCACAAGAGGCCAGGGGGGAGGATGGCCAGGACAGCTGACCCAAACTGGCCAAAGGGAAATTCCATAACCTGGAATGTCATGCTGAGAACACAGAGTGAAGTGGCAAAGAGGGACCAACTGCTGCTCGGGGATGGTATGAGTGTTGGTCAACAGATCACAAACAATTTTCTTCTGCATCACTTTTCTTTCTTCTGTTTTATTACTCTCTACTTTTCCTATTATTATTATATTTTACTTTATTTCCATTACTAAACTATTCCTAACCTGAGTGTTCTACCTTTTTTCCAACTCTCTTCCCTTTCTCACGTGGGAGGAGAATAAGTGAATGCAGGTGGAGGCCCGAGGGCCTATGACTAAAATCCCCATACCCCAATCCTAGAAAGGAGGCAACAAATAGCATCTCCCGAGGTTGGGGTGAGAGAAGGCCTCTTTCCTACGGATCTTCACAGTTCTGTTAATGTATTGTTAAATTTGTTCCCCCATTGCTTTATCAAGTTTATACCATCCCTGCTCAGCCCCCGTTTACCCTATATGGATCTTCCCTAGAATGTTCTCCCTTCCCTCCATCCCCAGTGGCCCCCGCTTGCTGTAATCCTCTCTCTGCTTCTGTTTTTCTATTGGTTGTTCCTGTCCCTAACCCCACCTCTGCACCACTTTTACCCATTCCTATTGGACCCTGACCCTCTGATCCACCCCCTCTTACCCATATGTAATCCCGGACTCTCCGCCCAGTTTTGTCTTTTGTGCCTGGACCCCTTCAATGCGTGGCCACAATAAACCCCATCAGAACTCCATACAACAGCTGCTGCTGCAGAGTCAGGGAGGCCTGACTCTCTTCACCACAGACAGCTGTCTGTGGTGTGTGTGTGGACTGTGTGACTGCTGGTGTGCCTGCCTGAACACCTTCACCTGGAGACGCTTTTGGGAAGGCAGCAGCATTTACCATGTGCCCGTGCTGCTGCAGATGCACAGTACTTAGATCCTGCCTGGGGTTAAACCAGGATACCAGCATATTACCCAGTATAAAAAAAAAATGCAAACTGCAAGCAGTTCTACTTTGCCATGCTGCTGAGAGCTGTAAAAAAAAATCCTAAATACTTCAGTTCAAAGGCACTCCTTAGAAGCAATTACTCCTGTGCCATGCCCATAGCCCTGATGTGATCCTTCTCTAACTCTAGGTCAGCCTTGTTCTTCTGAAGTGTGTTAGATATTTTCTTACCAAATACTCTTGAAGCCAGCCCGTGGATACCCACTCCAAATGACTTCTCTTCAGGTTTGAGAGACCTGTACAATAATGACATGATATTCATAGAGGTGACATTAATAAGAGATGTTTAACCCTTTCTTTAAATCAACTTCTTCATCACATTAGGCCAAAACCTTTCTAATAAGAGCATTGGTTGAAAGAGTTCAATAGGCTCATTAGGTGATGTTTGCTGAAAAGTTCTTTATCTAGGACTGCCAAATCACAAAAGGAAAAGCTACTGTCAAGGTATCATCCACTTGTCCTGAGGCCAACACAAAGTACAGGGTAGTTGTGCCTTAATCCTTTGTGTTCCTTTGATTGATAAACACATGGGTATCACACATCACTCAATATCCCAGTGCCCTGACTCAGTGGTCCTGCATTCATTCAGGATAAAGCTGATAGCCAGAAGCAACATCAGATTACAGAGGTGACATGACACTAAACCTTAACAGCACAGAAATTACATAAGACTTTTCTGCTCTTCCTACTTCCATATGCAAACTAAACAACTTTTAGTTCCCTGGATAATTAAAACTTCAGAATAAAAGGTCCAGTAGATTTCTTAAGAAAAGGAAATTTTACTGTGCCTTATTAAGACCATGTATCCAGGCATGGCTGCTAAGGAAAAAATGAAGCTGCAGACTAATGACAATGTTAAAAAATAATGGAGCATCTTGTCACAGTTTTCATGTCCATCACACTGGCCCAGAATTGCCGAGATGTTTTGAGGTGAAAACTCTGAGGCTGCAACACAGGTGCAGTTTTCAAATACCTGTCAAAAGAGTATTTTAATCACACAGATTGTCCAAACACACACTGAGTGGCAAACCCACACTGTTGGCACCCATCTCACTGTCTCCTGCACTTGAGCTTGGTAGTCATGAGCAGCACTGCACTATGGCCCCACTCCCAGTCTGCCAGGCCCAGGTCCAGCCATCCCCTGTATTTGGGGATAAAAGTTCTGTAATACCTGGTTACTTGTTTAAATCTACAGAGTAAAAAGAAATTATTAAGTCCATACTGTAGACTGTTATTTTGGCTGAAATGTTCTTGGGCACTCAGGTTTCCAATTGGAAACTCCTTCAGAATAATTTCTCACTTTGTGTAAAGCATTTTGTTCTCCTTTAGTTCTTAGTAGAGAAGGATTCTTCTTCATTTTGTTTTTTAATTTAAACTTAAACTAATTTTCATATACAGTTTGAAAATTCTGGTGCTACTCAATGAATTTGTTCAAATCTTTCACCTTATATGTTCAATTAAATGTACATGCATGGATATTCCCCACCCCATATTGGTATAAGTATTTGTCACCTACTATATTTCATAGTTACAGTACAATAAAATGGGTGCTTTACCACACTTCTTCCAGTTCCTCTTGAGGATTGACACCCAGCAAGACAAGGTGACACGTAAGTGATTCCATTGTTCCCACAAACAGGGTCCCATATTTTAAGTGGGCAATCACAATCCATGTTGCAGCCAGCCAGCAGAGTATTTTCTGCATATGAAATCTGCTCTATTCTGAAACACATTTCGAAGGTTAATATTTCAGTAATGAGATGCCCACATTAACCCTTTGCAATGCTTAAGTTTCTATTCTAGCTCAGGTGTAGTCCTACGTGCTCCTACCCTGAAGTCATGACTTTCTATAGGACACTAAATTTTATTATATTACATTAATATTATAAATTAGGTATGCAAACCTTGCAGCATTTTTCTCATCTATGGCATGTATGTTCTTGATTGTCCATAAGTGTTGCATCTACACCTCCATGTCCATTTTACAGAGACACAACACAACCTGTTCTAGTGGAAGGTGTCCCTGGCAATAGCAGGGAGGTTGGAAATAGAGGATCTTTAAGATCTTTTCCAACCCAAAACACTATGATTCCCAGTGATCAATGGTAGGCTTCAAATCAAGAAACTGCAGATAAAATATCCTCTGATATCTTGATAGCATTCAAATTTGAATTAGATCAAGAAGGGGATTTTTTTCCTCTTTTATTCTGAAATTGCACTCATGTATGCTTGATTTTAGGAAGAATTTTTATTTTCTCCTGCAGTTACATGACTTCACTAATTGTATTAGCAAAAGAATTAATTTAGACATGAGTCTTGACGTGGGTATATTTTTTACTCCTCTTTTATTGTTTGAAACAGAGATAACAGACCTACTGTCTCATGCAAGCAAAAAGCCTTGAGAATTTAGAACAGGGAACTGAAATGAAGCCCCTGGCTGATTTTTGCCAAGAAAAACCATCCTGGTGTCTTAAGACTGAAGTCCTCTTGAGTCCCAAAGAACGTACCCTTGATAGGAAACTGTTAGACCAGCAACTGGTGAGGTATCACAGACAGTCCAATAGGCAGCAAAGTAGAGAAGGTATTCCAGTAAAGATACCCAAAATGCTATGTTCGCAGCCTGATAGATATTTATCTTGAACTTCTTCATGAATAAGCCACCAGAAAAATACCCAATGCATAGAACTGGTAAGTTGTAAACACCTATTTAAACAAATGAAACTTCCATGTTAAAATAAAGGAGACCATCAGAGCTACTCTACTATAAGGTAGCTAGAGGAGTAGCTACTATAGCTGCTGTAAGGGAAGGTTGTGTTTGGCAAAGACTCAAGGAGTGTCTGTGACTGAATAATTTAACTACAATCAGAAATGGGTCTCTGGTAATTTCCTTTCACACCCAAAACCTCTGCCAAAGTCAACAGCAGGTGAGAACTGCCTGGGGAGTGAGCTAAAATTATTAATTGGAAAATCCAAATCTAGAGTTGCTCTCTAGTTCCAACTGGAAAAAAAAAATTTTGTTTCAATTCAGCCTCTCCAGCTGACTGAGAAACTCAACAAAAATAAGATGTGCTACTGCACATCTTAACTAAGACACATCTTAATGCACTCTGAGCATGACAGAGAGGAGGAACAGACTTTCCGTTTTGAGATGAGATTACTCAATGTGCTCTCACATTTCTTTGATGATTGATACTTAAAAGAATCAAATTCTGACTGAAAGGCATGTTGGAAGTGGTTTTTCACAAACATCACATGGCTTAGTTTCATATCAGCTGCATTTTCTGAGCCAATTCAAAGATGGGAATTAGATTATAAAATTCTGAACAAAAAAATGGAATGCTTAGCAGAAAATGCATTGGCATTTAGAGATGCTTTGTAATGTGATATCCCTCACCTGTAGAAGCATTTAACCTTAACATGTATATGTAAATGCACATGAACATATGTATATATGTAAAAATTTAGATAATTTGAATAAATACATCGCTAATTGATAGAACAGAGCAAAGCAAAATGCAAACATACCAATTAAAAAGATGGCATCTGATGCAGATTTTCCAAACTGCTGTTCCAGATATTTGGGCATGAAGGATATCATGCCATCAAAGGCACTGAACTGTAACACAGTTATGCATATAAATAACATGTACACGGGGTTGTGAAACAGAGCCTTGAGGAAGGGGATGAAATCTGGAATGAAACAATGCTGTGAGTTAGTGTGATGTTTTATGAAAACAGCTTGGCTGTGGGGGAAAGGGGGAACAGAAATGGTCCTGAACAGGATCAGGCTAGATCTTGTGCTTTGCCAGACACCACGGGCCAAAGATTACTTGCTCAGCCCAGGGTGAGACTCTAACGTGTCTCCTCTACCTAAAGATACCCTCTCACACATGCATGCACAACAGTGCAGCTGTTGGTTATAAAAAAAAAAATAAATCACAGCAGCAGCAGCAGCAGCTACTGCTGCATCTTTCCTCCCTTTTCTCTCATCTCATGCCCCCAGAGCATTCATCCAAACCCCTGTGCTGCACCTGGCATACAAAGGGGTGCAAATGCACTACAGAGCTGTGACAAGCTGCCCCCAGAGACCTGAACACTGATTTTGGGTTTTGCTGCTGGGGCGGAAGAGGCCTGAAGAGAGCTGTGACCACAGTTATTCCCACCATCCTCTCAAAATCTGTATCAGCCAGTTTTCAGCCAAGTAAGCATCTGAGAAACTAATTTGCACAGATCTTTTCTCTGCCTAATGCCCATTAAGTCAGGATTTGAACTGTAAAAAAGCCCCACAATTCCCCTTTGTCCAATGTTCTCTGTTAATCAATGTGCTGAGCTATTGTCAAGAAACTCTGCAGATAAATTTAAGCATCTACAAAACAATGACTGGGCCTCACTGAAAGTGGGCACCATTTACAATGTGTGTATATCTTTCAGAGGTAATCTTTTTAGAAGATCTGTATGCAAATCTTTCAAAAATTAGTCAAATATTAGAAACACTGTAAATATGCTGCATTATTTACAGATGGAGTGACATTTTAAATCAGAGCTTCTTAAGGAAATTTTATTGCTATTAAATTAATTTTATTTTAGGTAATTTTTGAACTATTAAAACATCAAGTTTAAGCTTGAAATCCCTGGTGAATAAAAAGTTGTCTGAGTGTGTCCTGGTCAGTGGGCTGTAAGTGGTTGAACAGGGGTTGGACCAGGTAACCTCCAGAAGTCCCTTGCAACCACAGCTATCCTGTGAAATGCAAAGGTTCTACATCCAGGATATTCAGGGACAGTGAACATTCTAATCAGCACATGGAGGGAATGACCATGAAAACATAAGCTCTGAAGGGACCCTGGAGCACTAAGGACCCACATTTGAGTTGGGAACCTTTCCTGACCAGAACAGTATTCTATTCATGGATTCATTGAAGGCTGTGTGACAGCAGAAAGGGATGCTCTGTTTATTGAAATGAAGCTGCAATATCAGCCAAGACCTAAGCGCTCACTCTAGGTATGGAGAATTTGCATTCTCCATACAGCACAGAGAAGGAGCTGCCACGTTTCACTTTCTGAAAATGAAGGTCCTGTCAGAGGGCCCTGGGCAGGACAGGATCAGAAGACTACTCTGAAGACCATAGCCTTTGATATAGTTTATTCACTTACATTTCTAACCAGGAGATGTAGGAAGGATGTTTCCTTCAAATAAGGATAGAAAAAAATAACCTCCTACAGATACAGAGATTTGAAAGACCTTGGAAGTGAAAGCTGCCAACTGTAACATGAATAACATGAGTCAAATACATCTTTGTTCAACAGTAATTAAATGTTTATGAGACACATAAGCACCTGTCAATTCCCTTTTATGGCTTTCAGTTGGACTCAAGAAATGCACAAGATTTATGTTGGGGTTCTGCTTTTCTGCACAGCGAATGTGGGATACAAGCAATTGGTATCTGCAACTCATCCACAGTTCGCTGAGCTGAAATATTCCTATATCCTAATTCAGATTTCAGTGCTTTAACCCTCTCATGGAAAGAAAATATCTATGTACACCTGAAATGCAGAAGGGAAGGAGTCCAGATCCTAGATCTATGAAATCAGATTTCTTCCTCTGCAAGAAGCCATTCTAAATTCCTGCACAAATCCTTTGAACTACAGAGACATCAAAACAGAGTAGGCATTGCACATCTTGGACTCATCTTTAATTACACAAGTACATAGAGTTCACACCTTAGGACTAAAGTAAGAAGGAAATAAAATATAATGTAACTTGCCTTTAGCAATTTCATACATGGTCTGTTTGGTTTCATTTTTGTCATTTTCTTGCAATGGTGCTACACTTTTTTCACTTGTCTCTTCAGGTTCATTGGTTTCACCTTCCTTCACAAGTGACTTGGGCAAAAACCAAAATGGTATTCCCACAAGAAGATTCAGCAGTGCACAAATCAAAATGCCCAGCCACCATGCTCCAACCCAGCGGGCATCAGTAGCTGTTATAGTTATCTCATCTATAATAAAACACAAAAACAGACATCTTGGATCACTTCAGNATCTATAATAAAACACAAAACAGACATCTTGGATCACTTCAGAAACATTCTTTGCTGTCATTTTGTGCTTTCCTAGTCATCTCTGACATAAAAGCATTTTAAAGATTCTTAAACTGAGGCTCGTGAAGGAGAATGTTTTCCAGTCTTCCAATGTTGCTAATTTTCTGGCAAATTTCAGTGGCTTGTATTAAATTAATTCTAGTCCTTTCCTCTGTTAAGCCAGATGGCACAATTTTTCATCAAATAATTTATAAGGAGATTGATTTGTGTATATATGAATATTATATGCAGGTTTTGCATTCTAAAAGAAACACCAACAAACTCAGGTAGGATTAACACATATTAGCCAGGAAAAATCTTTTAGTTCTTAAAAATACACCAACTATAGGCTTAAGAAAAAGGTTTTATATATTTACCCATTACCTGCACCTACTGATCCAATGTCAACAAACAGCTCTGCACAGAATGAAGCCAGCAATAAACCAAGGAAGGGGCCAATTACAGTTGCTGTATGTAGACATGCTAGAGTAGGAAAAAAAGAAAACATCATAAATTAGAACCTAGACATAATTATCTTCTTGGAATTGTTACCTGTTGGGACATCTCTATTGGAAAAGCATTTGCACCTAAAATTGGCCTCATTCCAACAAGTTTCTCCCCGGTTAAATTACAAGTTCTACAATAACATTATTTTTATATAGCAATAATTACTGTTTTCTATCTTCTTTGATTGGACTGAAGGGCATCATAATAATCCTTTTTGCTTTTGATTATGTGTGTGTGTTTGGAGGAGGGGAGTTATCACAGCAGGGTCGATTTACCCAGGTAGAAAGGTGAATTCTCTGCCTTGGCAAAATCCTCCAAATAGGAAATGCCCAAAGGCATGATGGGAGTTTCACCCATTCCTCTCACTATGTTTCCAACCATCACAAATATCCACAGCAAGGATCCAGGCTCCTTTTCACATTCTGTGGATAAAACAAAAAGTCAGAATGAATGTTTTAGTCCCATCTATTAATGAAAAAGTAGAGACAAAGAATTGACCAAAAGCTTAAGCTTTGGTGGGTAAGCTTGTCCCATTAAAAAAAAAAAACCATAAATAACTGGTCACAGTACTTTCTACTTCCTTTCTCTCCTTGAACTGGGATTTCTTCATCCCATAGTCTGCTTCAGATTCCACTGCTCTCTCCCACTTTATCATGCTGAGATTTCTCAGTGCACATTCATTAACAAAGAAAAATCAGCTTTGTTAGCAACAACTGCTGCCTTTCTGAGTGAAAGCATTACTGACCACAGATGAAACCCAGATCTCCTGTTTCAATGTCAGATTGCTGCCAGCAAACACAGGTGAAGCAATCCACATGCAGATCTGCTTAAATTCAATCCAGTTTTTGCTTCACACGGGAAATGGACTCGTATATATGAATATCACTGCCTTGCTTGTTCACAGACTAATGGGGAAACAATCACTTTACCCAAGAATATTCACTTGGCTTGAGGATCTCTGGGTTCTAACATGCATATTGGGTGGCTGCACATCATTTCAATGAAAATTATTTACTTTCTGTGCCTTTATTTTTGCATTTATAGAATGGGAAAGTACAGTATCTGAAACCTTCAAGTGAAAGGTTAACTCCTTTGTGAAGGAAGTGCTGTTAGGAGTGCACATTTCTCGTGAAGATGCAAAAATGAGTATCTGAAATGACACGGAGTCTTGGAAAGCTTGGAAGTTGCATCCATTACTAAATGGAGACAGGGAAGACTCCAGCACAACACTGTGGTTTCATGGTTCTGCATTCAGTCTTGCAGAAGAGTGATTCAGCTTTAGCACACCCTGATGGAATTCCATCACGAAGTTTAACAATGAACTCTGGGGTTCAGGTCTCCCAACTTTTAGCATCCACCAATCACCTAAGTTTCCAGCAGTCAGAAGGAACACCCAAGAGGTAAATCTGATCCAGGGTGAATGTCCTTACAGGGGACACACTCTGCAAGAGCTCTGTAGTCTCCTTGCCCAGCTCTCAAGGAAGTCTAAAGGGATGGCTCTGACTGAAAGCTTCCCTTTGAGGTAACTAAAGACCCAGGAGATTAATCCCACCCTCAGCATGAGAATTTTGTGTGTGTTCATTGAATGGTTTCCTCTGAGCCCTTTGACATCCCAGTAGTCACTGTTGCTAGTGCACATACATGTTTCAGTCTCACAGGTAAGTTTTTATCTAGTTTAAACTATTTTCTCTAAAAGGAAGTGAGATCTGTATTTTAATTCTAGCTCTATTTCTCATTCTTTTATTTCCTATGGTGGTACAATAAAAATAAACATCCTTATGCCTCTTTCCCATTGCTGAAATAGGCTTCCCACTTCCTCATGGTATCATAGGATTTACAGTCAAAAAGAGCAACATTTGTGAGAACAACCTGGTGTTATACTATGCCAAAGTAGACTTCCAGGGATGTTAGTTGAACTGCCTGGATAACGAAAACTGCTTGAAAGAAATGCTTTAGCTCTGGAGTCACAGACCAAAGAAACACAAAGGCCAGGAATTTTCCTGACCTCTAGTTTCTAGGCTTTCAAAAAGTACTGATCAAAGGCAGGACCCTGAAGTGATTGCTAATAAAAATAAAATCCTATTTACTTAGACACTGTAGACATGGAAAAAATATGAATAGACACAGGAAAAGTCATACCTGCTGATGGTTCCTCTGTAGGCAAAGAGGACGAGTTTTGATTAACAAGGCATAGAGGCATCACTGAAAAATTTTCCCATTGTGAAATGCTGCTTTCAATATGATACCTGTTGGAATCAAAGGAAAGCACATACAGGTCAAGAAGATATTCATAAGACCCATCTCATTTGTCTATACTGGAGTAATGGAGCTACCTATAAGATACCTGTAAAAGTGTGCAGCTGCAGGAAGAAGGGAATCCATGTCAAAAGTTAACTGAACAGACAGTGCTGCCAAGGCTGTCAAAGCCATTCCACACTGGACACAACAAGATTGAAGGATCAAAAAATACCTTGTTGATGAAAACCTAGACAAGCTTACATTATTATTTTTTTAAGCCAAGCAAAAAATCATTTAAAAGCAGTTGCAGAACAACCATTTTGGTCAGTACAGGCCTTGCCAACACAGTGACCAGGTATAACCTGTCATCCAGGTTCCAGACCAAGAGATCTTTGAAAAGCCCTCTTTCTATTGCCCACCCAAGCAGGTGACAAACAGATAGAAGTGTAAAGTGACAGCATCACAGCCCACTGTTACCTGGGAGAGCCCACGCAAGGGGGAGCAAAAGGATGAAGGCAAATTCAAGGGAAGGTGTCCACCAGAGGGGTGACTCTCCTCAGGAGGTGATGATGACTGACTTTTGAAGCCATGTCAGGAGCAAAACCAAAGAAACAGCTCTGCAATGATCACACTGAATCCGTGCTCAGCGGTGTCTCACCCCATAAGCGTCACGCTTAGCAGAAGCATGTATGGATTAATGCAAGTAAGGATCACAGAAGCTGCTGTGAGTTAAGCAAAACACTCACCTTCCAAACAGAAAATGAGGAAGTGATATCAAAAGACATCCAAATGACAGAACTGTGCAGCCCAAAGCAATTATTCTGGGTCTGTGAAGCTTTGCTCCGAAGTAACTCACAAATGCTATCAGCAGCAAGTTACCTGCAAAGAGAACCTGGCTCACAGTTCACAAACCAAGGCATCCCATGATCTTTGAAAGTGCAACACAAATTTGAGTAAATCTTGTAAGCTCAGCTTCTGTTTCTTTTCTTGTCTTGTAAAAAGTGTCACTAGACAGGGAACTGCCTACATGGTGCAGTAATTCCCTGCTTGGTATGGTCTTTTTTTGGAAGTTACATCATTTGAAAAGAATGTAAGAATAAAAGGCAGAATGTAAAAGAGATCACAGTGAAAGAGATTTTTGAGTGCACCTTTATAAAGAAGAAATTTCCCACTACTTTGCACAGAGATCAGGCCCAGGGACTGCAGAATAATAGATGTTTTATGAAGTTATTCCCCTAGGATACTTCATTTTGTAATGTGTAGGGAAGTACCAAAGGGTAAATCATACCTAAATCATGTTTTTGTAGTGAGAATAATAA
>VWYI01025264.1:0-79551 GCA_013399455.1 Anthoscopus minutus | reverse complement strand
CAATGCAATGCAATGCAATGCAATGCAATACAATAAAATACAATACAATTATTTCAGTTGGAAGTTACCTACAACAAATCATCTTCTCCAGATGCCTAATCATTTCAGGGCTGACCAAAAATTAAGGAATGTTATTAAGGGCATTGTCCAAATGCCCCTCAAACACACAGTGGGGCATCAGCTACCTCTCTAGAAAGCCTGTTCCAGGGTCTGGCCATCATCTCGGTAAAGAAATGCTTCCTAGTGTCCAGTCTAAATCTCCCCAAATGTAGCTTTGTCTCATTCCCACAAGTCCTATCACTGGATAGCAGGGAGAAGAGATCAGCACCTCCTTCTCCACTTCCCCTCCTCAGGAAGCTGTAGAGAGAAAGCGATCATCCCTCATACTCCCTTTCTCTCAACTCGACAAACAAAATTGTCAGCCACTTCTCTCAGGACTTGCCTTCCAGATTTGTCACTAGATTTGGTGCCCTCTTCTAGATACATTTATGAATCTTCATGTCCTTCTCAAATGCTGGAATCTAGAACTGCACACAGTTCTCAAGGTGAGGCCCCATCAACCCTGAGTACAGTGGTATAATCACCTCTTTTGACCAGCTGTATTTGATGCACCCAAGAATGAGGTTTGTCTTCTTGCCTGCCTAGCCCACTGCTCAGAATAACTGCTCAGGTTTCCACTGAAAAACCTTTTCTCCTTTCAGTAGACTTTCCAACACTTGGATATGTTCCTTTACAGCTGGCAGCTCTGCAGGTCTCCTGTAAGGGCTGTGCACTGCAGCTCTCCTGTAAGGGCTGAGGCAAAGGAGACTCATGGAATCTTTACTGCCTGAAAGGAGGCTGTAGCAAGGTTGTGGGGTCAGCCTCTTCTCCCAGACAACCAGCAACAGCACAAGAGGAAATGGCCTCAAGCTGTACTAGGGGAGGTTCAGGCTGGACATCAGGAAGAATTTCTGAACTGAGAGGGTTGTCAAGCATTGGAACAAGGTGTCCAAGGAAGTGGTGAAGTCACTATCCTGAAAGTGTTCAAGAAGTGGCTGGGAGTGGCACTTAGTGCTGTGGTTTAGTTGACATGGTGCTGTTCAATCAAATGTTGGACTTAAGATCATCACGGTCTTTTCCATCTCTAATGATTCTATGATTCTAGAGAAATACAGCAGTAGAAAACTCAGCATTTGTACTATGAGCAGAAATCAGTTAATTGAGATTATGTGCTTGCTGAAATATGTCTAAGACCTTTTTTTAAATAGACCCTTTGGTGTCACCCCTGCACTTATACAGGTGAAAGTCTGCCTGATAACATTAAATTATGTGAAATTATATAAAAGTTCTCTTAATTTCACTGCAAGTAGATCAGAGACATAATTTAGCTGGCTGTCTTTGCCAGCATAAGGGTGTTTTGAATGTCTTGCTTGAAGGGTCACCAAAAAGCAAGGAGCTAAGTCACTTATAAGTCTGCATTGTGATCCAACCAAAATACCTCTGGGCTGTTTTCCCTGATATTTTGAAACTTCTAGCAAATGATCAAAGAACCAGCCTGTTGGCATACGAGGGAGTGCTATGACTGATAAACACCTAAAACTGTGGGCTCTGCCAGCCTTACAAATCAGAATTGGCTTGCTTCACAAATCAGTAAATAAAATGAACATTGCTAAATGTGCTTAGTGAGGATAATAATGTAGTTCTTTGTCTTCTCCTATTTAGTCCTATTAGACATATTGAATCATGTTATAAACAACATTGGATTGGACGGGAGAGAACAAACATATGAAAGTAAACATAAAATACCATTTTTGAAAAATCAAAATTTAAAATATTTGAGAAACAACACTGCTGTGACTTGGTTAAAAAGGAGACAAAATAACAGCATTCATCCCACTGGAGTCTCAGAATTTTTATTTCATTTTTATTTTAAAGAAGAGATTGTGTAAAACCATATAAGGTAACACGAGAGGTGTTCCAAAGAAACAGACATCATCTAAACACAACCCCCAAGCTCTCAACGTGTTTGAATGATAGTCATTTCCATAATGACCTCTGTTTCAGAGTTATGTTCTCTGCATTCTCCTGACCTATGCTGTTATGCTATTGCTCTGTGGCAATTACAGCTCACATTAAACAATAACAATCCTGGAATGAAAATTTTAAATATTTGGTTTTGTCTTTTAATGTTTCATAATATAAAAAGCAGACTAGAACGCTCATAGGAGACAATTCCTTTACTGTGTAGTAAGTCCTGAAACTCAAGAGTCAAGTGTTCCTTTTGATGCTTTGGATGAAATGACCAACCCTGCACTGACACAAAATTCTGCACAATTATCCAAACAATCTCACACCACTTCTACCAGTCTGTTTAAGATTCAAGATTCTTCCTCTACATACCATTTAAAGGCAATAAAAACCCAGAAATATACTGTCCAAAAATAGTATTTGGAAACTACAAACATTTTAACTTCAGATTTCCCCTCAGATCTCTTGGTCGTTTACCAAGATGAGTATTCTATGGATGTATTTTAATATCAATACAGTAAAACTGATGGATTAGGTAAACAGCAAGCCATAAATTTCTTTACACAGTTCTCCTTTACAATATATTTCTACACTCTTTTTCTGTTAAAGTTTGCATTTGGGTGCTGACTACATCTTTCCTGTGACAACTTCTCTCCTTCATGTAAATTTTTCTTTCACAGATTTTTTTTGCTTATTTATCTTCATTTTATATTTTTCCCCTTTCCTAAACTGCTAAAATCTTTGATTTAATTTGTGTCACTGCCTTACTGTATCTTTGCAGTATGTTCTTTGTAGCAACTGAACCAAGATCTCCATTCTTTGGATGCCTGTCAAAAGTGATCTGGTAATTTAAGATCAAAACAGGACTGCAATCCCCATTTGTTGAGAAGCTGCTCACTCTTCCATTCCCAAATTCTGCAGTGAGGTACTGACAACACCCTAGTTATCAAAGGTATTTCTTTTGGTAAAGATGTGGGATTGTCTGCCCTATGATGAGGGGGGTTTGCCTACTGTGAGAGAGTGGATAGTGTTCCATCAGCCATCTCACCATTCCCTGTGCCCAGAGGAATAAGTGTATTATGTTTCATGTCTGCAACTCCAGAACTGTCTATCTACTCCAAAATTTATCTGTTGGATCATCAGCTCTGCAGAAATCCTTCCAAGCCTTGCTTCAGATACTGTAACCAATGGACTATCCACATCCTGTGTAGGTCCAAAAATGTGGCTCAGTACCGGGTAGGTACTGGAAAAAGGAAAGGTGAACAGAGTTGAGCTTTTGTTCCCTTTTTAACAAGCTGTCTCTTAAATATGTTTCAAGCTATGGAGATTTTTTGATTTTTGTAATTCAGTTGTCAAGCAGACCCAGTTATATGATCTGCAGGTGCAGTAGCAGTACTTCAGGATTATATTTCATTTAGACTTCCAACAGGACAAGATTTCTGCACTGAAAATATTTGTATTCCAATCTACCTGTATGAAAGAAAGTAGTGAATGATGCTTACTTTAATGTTTTAATATCAATGTAAGTGGTTTCAAAACATTAAAAAGTTCGGAGTATTGTCAACAATTTAAAGGAAATACAGTAATCTATATTAAGTAAATTCTCATTTTATTTGTTGAAGTTGTGAAGTTCTGGCCTAGCTCTGAATGATCAAAGTAAAAAAAACTTAGTTAAAAGTAAATTCAGAAGTATATCTATATCCACAACTTGTGTAAATAACTCCTCTAATGGAAAGAAAGTGAATGTGTAGTGCAATTTACAAAGACTGCAAGGGATTAAGGGGATTCACAACTAACAAGAAAATTGAGAGTTTATGCCATGAGCCAGTTCAATCCCTCTGGCAGAGGCTTTATTTCCGTAAACAAAAGGAACTCAAAATGCATTGGTTTTAGGTTCTGGGTAACATTTTAATGCACTGAAAATTAGCCATCTTACTGTAGTTTTAGCTCATCATCTGACATAGCAAACCCAAATAAGACAGGTCCTTCTATTATGAGCTTCACTTCTAATTACTAAGATTATCTGATAAGCCCCAGCCTTAGTTTTCTGGGGACAAAATATCTGGAAACAAAAGAGCTTTGGTAAACTCATTGAATATAGGACTGAGGGCAGAGGATTATAAGTATATAATGTATCATGATATGCATAAACCCCAGGAAGGCATAGCACTGTCATAAACATTTTTGAAGGTATGTGAGTTTTGATAGCACTGGAAGCAGAGGCAAAGAGCAGCTCTATAGTGAAATATATTTTATCAACTTGAGAAAACTACTGAGTGATTTTAAAGAATTTGCTATGATTTTCAGTATATCTCTCAAAAAGAGCAGGGATTATCAATTCTCAGACTTTGCAAGAAAATTTTTATAGCTAGTCATTCTTATTTAGAATCACACCTCCAGTTTTTTTTTATCAGCTCCATATTTAGCACGGGTTGAAAAACAGAAATGAGTGTGATGTTTTACTTTTCCTCTTAGAAAAGAATAATTAATTTCTGAAGAAGAGAAAAAATATATAAAATTTGCTATGACTCATATTTCTTACAATGCAAATCGCATACACAGGCTCCAAATTCCAGTTTTATGAAAAAAGTTATATCATAAGGTATTCAGTAAGGAATGTTAGGAGCAGCTACCACTTCCAGCAGCCCTGATGCAAGAGTCCCTCCTGTCCAGCTCTCTGGGGATCTGGGTCTCTGCTTGAGCTGACAGACACAGCTGCTGCTTTCCCACTTGCAGGTCCATCCAGGTGGAAAGCTGAGCATATGTCCCAGAAAAACACACACAGAAACACACACACAGAGGACACAGACACAGCTAGCTACACAGAATGGCGCCGCCTTCAATCATGCCTACATATAGGATTGACATAAGAGGTAAGCCCAGAGAGCCCTATCTGCTCGTTCTCTTGGGATGGCAGAGACAGGAGGTCATTCATGCAGGAGCACTTTCCTGCCCCTTGAGTCACCAACTCACTGGTTCAACTCAGTGCTTGGTACAAACAAACACAGATGCTTGCCAAGCATTATATCACAGAATCACAGAATCATGGAATGATTCTGTGATTCTGTCTTGGAAGGGACCCATCAGAACGATCAAGTCCAAATCTCAGCCTATGCAGGACATACATGTGCCTGAGAGCGTCCTTGAACACATGACCTTAAAGGGAGCTACAGCTTTAGGCCAAGTATTACAGAATCATAGAATGGTTGACATTGGAAAGGACCTCTGGAAGTCATCTAGTCCAACCTCTGTGCTCAAGTAGACCCAGTTCCTCAGGACCATGTCCAGATGGCTTTTAAATATCTCCAAGTAATAAATATATCCAAGTAATCTGTAGATATTCAAATAACTTGTATCTTGTCCATACAAAAATGGGAATGGGATGGGAACAGGAAATAACTCTCGCAAAGCCTAATTTTACACACATAAGTGCCTTAGAAGTAATTGATTTTTTTAGCCTTCCTGTCTGGCCAAGTGAAAGGCACACTATGTAACCCAGCTGCTCAGAATAACTCCTATTTTCAAGGAGGATGAAAACATTCAAGGGAAATTATGCACTGAGTTCCTCTTCTATGCCCTCTAAATTGTCCTCAGGGCAAGTGGCATGTCACACCCCATGCTTACAAAGCTAAACCCTTCTCTCCATCCTTCTGCAATACTGGTCTTGGCCTTGCTGCTTATTGGCCTGCACTTGGCTCCACGCTGTGTTATCCTGTTTGGTTGGCCCAGACCAAAGCTGCCAGGAGCATGCAAGAAAGCAAACAGCATGGATGATCAATCATATGCCAGTCCTCAAACCATGTCTCAAACTGCTTAATTTCCTTTTATATTGTCATGGTCATGGAAGCTGTTCCACATACCACGCTTCTAGACACGATCAATATTTCTGTACGTCATTGGTGCCTATAATTAAGTCATGAATTCACTCTGGAAACTATTGTTGCCCAAGCAGACTTTGGCAGAATAACAGATCTTCAAAGGTCACTCTTTCCACAACTTTTCCACAGGAGGGATCCCATAAACCCTCCATCATCCTCTTCAGGCAGTCAGTAAGGTTAGCTTAACCTGTCAATGGAAGAAGGTGAAGCTAAACTAATTTTGCTAAGGCAAATTAAGGAGAATTCACATGATCCTCAAAGCAGGAAGGGGATAAAGCCAGGATCACCAGAAATGAGCCTATAGGTGGCAGGCCTGGGATGAGGCAAAACCATTAGCCCAAATGCATGTACACAAAGCAAACAGAATGGGCATCCTGCAGGAGGAGCTGGGAGCCACCATAGAGCAGGAAAGTTGTGCTGTAGTCACCATCACAGAAATGTGGGATGGCACAATCAGAGCTCTGCAATGAATGGCTGTAAGCTCTTCAGAAGAGAAAAGAGAAGGAGAGGTGGTAGGGTAGCACTGTACATTAAGAAGTGTTAATTGTGTGGAGACTGATGATGATGAAGATGACAATGTTGAGCTCCTATGGGTAAAGATGAGGGGGAAGGTCAACAGGGCAGACATCATAGTGGGAGTCTGTTACCGACCACCAGGACAAAAAGTCATATGAGACACCCTACAAGCTGCTGGCAGAAGTCTCACAGTCAACAGCCCTTGTATTCATGGGCAACTTCAACTTGTTATATGTCTGCTGGAAATTCAACACAGCAGAGAGGAAGCACAACTTCCCGGGGTGTGTGAAAGACAACTTCCTAACACAACTGGAAAACGGACCTACCAGAGGAGTTGCTCTGCCAGACCTATTATTTGTGAACATAGAAGGACTAATGGGTGACATGAAAATCCCTGGGAAAGTTGTCCTTTAAAAAAAGGGATCAAAATCTGGACACACTGGAAGAAAGAAATCTTGTATGTACAGAATCAAGCCATCCCTATGGGCTGAAAGATGAGCCATCAGGGAAGAATACCAGCCTGGATAAGCAGGCAGCTTTCACAGGAACTCGGGGGAAAAAAGAGCTTATATCACCTTTTGAAAAAGGGGCAGGAAACTCAGGAAGTGTTTAAGCATGTTGTTAGGTAATGCAGAGAGATAATTAGAGAGGCAAAAGCTCAATTAGAACTTTACCTGGCCCCTTCTTTAAAGGATAAAAATTGTGTTTTTAATAAATACAGTAATAGCAAAAGGAGGAGCAAGGTAAACCGCCATTCTTTACTGGATGTGAGGGGGAATATAGTCACCAAAGGTAAAGAAAAGGCTGAGGTACTTAAAACCTTATTTTCCTCAGTTTTCCACCATAAGATAGGTCATCCTCAGAACAGCTGTCCTCTTGTGTTGGTAGACAGGGATGGGAAGCAGAATGGACTCACTGTAATCCAGAAGGAAGCTGTTAGTGATCTGCTGAGCCACTTCCCCACTCACAAGTATATGGGACCAGACAACATTCCTCCTAGGGTCATGAGGGAGCGGGCAGAAGAGCTCACCAAGTCACTCTCCATCATTTACCACCAGTCTTGGCTCACCAGGGAGGTCCCAGGTCACTGGAAGGTGGTCAATGTGATACCCATCCACAAGAAGGGCCAGAAGGAGGGTCCAGGAAACTACAGGCCTGTCAGCCTGACCTCAGTACCTGACAGGGTTATGGAGCAGATCATCTTGAGAGCAATCATACAGCACAAACAGGACAAGCAAGGGATCAGACCCAGCCAGCACAAGCTTGGGAAGAGCAGATGCTGCCTGACCAACCTAATGTCCTTTCATGACCAGGCAACCTGCCTAGTTGAGGAGGGAAAGGCTGTGGGTGTTGTCTACGACTTCAGCAAAGCCTTTGAAATGTCTCCCATTGCATTATCCTGGAAAAATTAGCAGCCTACAGTTTGGGTAAATGCACTCTTCCCTGGGTTAAGAACAGGCTGGATGGCCAGGCACAGGGGATGGTTGTGAACAGAGCTGCATCCAGCTGGCAGCCAGTCACTTCTGGTGCCCTAAAGGGATCAGTGTTGGGCTCAGTCCTGTTTAATATCTTTATTGATGATCTGGAGGAGGGGAATGGGTCTAATATTAGAAAATTCACAGACAATATCAAGTTGGGTCAGAGTGTTGGTCTGCTGGAGGGCAGGAAGGCTCTGCTGAGGGATCTGGACAGTATGGATTGATGGGTTGGACCAATAACATGAGGCTCAATAAGATCAAGTTCTTGGCCCTACACTTTGGCCACAACAACACCATGCAGAGCTACATTCTAGGGGCAGAGTGGCTGGACAGTGGCCAGGCAGAAAGGGACCAGGGTGTATTGGCTGAACATGAGTCAGTGTGTGCCCAGGTGGTCAAAAAGGCCAGTGGCATCCTGGCCTGTATCTGCAATACTTTGCCCAGCAGGAGCAGGGCAGGGATTGTCTCTCTGTACTCACTACTGGTGGGGCTGCACCTCAAGTGCTGTGTCCAGGGTGGGGACCCTCAATTCAGGAAGGATGCTGAGGTATTGAAGTGTGTCCAGAGAAAAGCAACAAAGTTGGTGAAGGGCCTGGAGCATATTTCCCCTAAGGAATGGCTGAGGGGTCTGGGTCATTTAGCCTGAAGAAGTGATGGCTCAGGAGTGACTCTCTAATGCTGCCAGAAAGGAGGTTGGAGCCAGGTGAGGATTGACCTCTTCTCCCAGGCAACCAGAGACAGGACAAGAAGATAGTCTTAAGCTGCCCCAGAGGATGCTTAGATCTGACACCAGAAAGAAATTCTTCACAGTAAGGGTAATTAGGCATTGGAATGAGCTGCCCAGGGAGACGGTGGAGTCACCATCCCTGGGGGTGTTACGTGGTACTTATTGCTATGGTCTACTTGGCAATTTGGGGCTCAGACAAATGTTTGACTCAATGATCTCTGAGGTCTTTCTTTCCCAACATAATTGCTTCTGTGATTCCCTCCAGGGCTTGGGTGGTCAGAGTGTGCAGACAGAAACCAGAGAAAGGCTACTAGTAGAGAGGAAACATGAGGGGTAGTAAAATCATCATACTGTCTTGGGAGCTGGATTTTAAGGATTGGACACCAGAATGCAAATAAATTGAATTATGCTTAATGAACACCTGATGTAATACTCGGGCAATTTTCTGAGAAAGCAGCAATACATTACTGTACAAGTCAGAGGTAATTATCAAGTGAGTGAAAAGTTCACACTGATGGCTGAACCAATTATGGACTGATGTGCATTTAAGGATCTTGTGACACAAGTCTGTCAATGATTTGTTTTTAAACAGAAGTTGATTAAATTGCAAATCTTCTGAGCCTCCTGCAGCTACAAGCTTTAAAATAAACAGAGCTCTGCGGTCCTGTACTTATCATTTGAATCAGAGGCTCTCTTTTTGGGAAGAAGTCCTTGCCACTGGAAAGAAGCTTCAAAAATACATATATGCTGTGGCTGGCAGCAGCTGGTAGTGTTAAGTCCATCTCCTCCTGGTGTTACAATCCTTGTTGCAATCATGGATAATATCACATACTGATGCCAGGGGTGCTCATCTGGCAATGACTACAGTGAATACCAGAAGTGCGTTGTGGCAGAGGAGTTGGATGGCCCCACATGAGAAAACCTACGTCGTCAAGAATGTAAGGAGGGAAAAGTTATGTTTTACCCTCTAAAAGAGGAATGGAAAGGAAAAAGGAAAAAATAAAAAGGCTTGAAAGACATCAGCTGAGCATGGATACACACGTTTGTAAAGAACAAGTTTCAAGTTTACCTCAGCCATTTTTTAGAAAATCTTCAGAAAGGCACCATTAGAAATAGCTCTTAAAAGATTGATACATACTTGGTTTAGAAATTAAATCAGCCTCCAATTTTCAATCAAAGGCATTTATATGGAACTCTTACATTCCTATGGCAGAACCACAATGCGGAGTTGCCAGAGGCAAGCTGCAGTTGCTGCTCTTTGCTTTTAAAATTCTTAGGCTGTGTGCATTTCTGAAAATCAGGTATCCTTGGTGAAAGGTGAAGTTGCACTGAAGCTCCGCATAAAACTACTGCATCTCTCAACTTCATGCCCTTGCTTCACCTGGAGATGAAATAATCAAAATTCAAACAGCAGGTGTATCACTTATTTGTTCTTTCATATCATGGTATTCCTTAGTACTAAGACTGTTTTTAAATGCCTTTAGTTTGAAGGAGTAGAGAATGACAACACATGTACTCCTAAGATTTAACATACTCTTTCAACTACATAAGGAGACAGACCACAAATACTTTTGAACAGCTTGTTCCCAGTGCCAATATTTGTTCACAGTGGGAGAGGGTATCATGACTGTGACAGAATTCATGGTCACTTGCAGAATAAACAGATTCTCATAAAATAAAAAACTTTGGAGAAAACATTTCATTGTCAAAAACACCTATGTGCTGCTGCCAAGACACTTTGCATCCTAAAGTGGTGCTCCTGAAAGTGACATTTAGGTTGAGAGATTCTACTTTTAGTTTCTTCTGATGTGCACATCATGGTGTTTCCCACTGGCTGCCAAGCTGCAGATGGCTGTATTTGGATAACTGTCTTTTTTAGAGCAGTGATATTTCTGTTATCAGCATGGTTAATACAAATTACAGAACAATCCTTCATATCCACAGACAGTCACTAAGGAAATTATATGAGCAAATGAGATCAAAATTAAACTTTAAATAGAATAAAATACTAACAACACTTCTTGAATAATGTTTATTATGTTGAGAATATGGCAAAGAAAATATATAAGCACTGTATTAGAAAGAAAACTTTATAATGAATCTCATTAATAATATGCTAAACATAATTCATTTTATAATGCCCTCTCATTTTCATTAGAAAAAGACTTTCAAAACTTGAGTGCTGTAATTAAGGTAAATGTGTTTTTAAGGTAGGTAATCCCCTTTTGTTTATGCCTGCTAGCTACATATTGACTCTTCTCATCTGTATTAGCACATAAGCACTGTATTTTAATTAAGTAAATAGAGTTTCCAATTAGCAAACTAAAATACTTCACATATTTAGCCTAAGCATTTGAAGTTCTCCAGGAATGTTTTTTATCATTCAAGTCAGTTTTGCATACTTGTCATGTGCAATTAGGCACCTCAACTACGAGCTGAGTTTACTCAACACTCACTCAGTGACTATGCACAAGTCAACCGAAATACTTATTTACTTTTGCTATTAACAAAGGAGGAAACCATTTATTGAAATCAGGAACTATTCAAAGATCTTAACATTAAATTAGACACTGAAACACAATTGTATTATATACTTATTAAATAACTTCTGATATATTTGGAAGTAATTTCTTGCTTGGATCCTGCTACAAGAAAACATTTCAGCAAGAAGTGTGGTTTTCAGCTCTGTTATCCACAAGGAAACACAACTGTCATCAGTCAGCAAAGATCTGCCTATATAGGAATCCCCAAGTGCTGAAAGACTTCTATAAATTATCCATAATGTACTGTGAGTTTGCTGCACTGTTGCCTGGAAACCCAAAGCTTAGATCTGACTCATGTGGGAAAGATGTTAAAAATAGTAGCAGACACATTTGTCAGACTCAAAGTTAGGATTAACTTTAGTGTATTTGGGATGCCCTAGTCATCATTACTTTTTACAGTTTCCTAAGAACAGTATTAAATAGGTAAGAATGCTCAAAAGTGTTCAGGAATTTTCAGGAATGTTCAGATGGGACCACCCTTCAGTTCTGAGTTGGATTTTCTGTAGTTCCGACAGAAAAAGTAAAGATGTGAGTAAAGATGCAGATATGGTATTACTATTTTGAAGTTATACATTCTTCTAGCTCAGATATTTGTTTTCCTGATAGACACAGCATATTTATCTATCTTTTGAAATTCAGTTTTTATATGTATTTAGAAATGAGAAAGTTAGTATAAACTCCCCTACAATTTCAAAATGTTCCTTTATTTTTTTCTACAGTAATGTGCAAATTTCACAGAAGATAAAGTTCTTGAACAAAGTAGATCCTACTTTCAATCTTTGCATAGTCAATAGAGGAAATAAAATATTCATCAATTACACCTGCTTGTAGAAGAGAGAGATAAACATGAAAAATTGCAGTATTTCATCCGTTTTACTCTTTTACCCCCCTGTATGACACATGGTCAAATAACAGAATTATAAACATTTTTAGAACAACAACACAGAGTCACACTCTTGTAACATATTCTCCTTTCTCTCTAAGGCTGACCCTGCATCAGTAATCCTAGACCCAATGAGATGTGGCTTATACTCCTAGCTGCTTATTTTAAATTACTAACAAACCAACACACATAGATTAGTGTATTATCTGAGGTTGCAAAACCTCCATTCTATGGCATGGTAAACAACATATGAAAATTACTATTTCACTTCTTACTTCTGAATTAATTCTTTTATTGCTCCTATGTGCATAGATGCTTCTTCAAAAGCTGATAAAAGTGAGTAAATTGAGCAGAAAGTCAGACATGGTACTCTGATATATATTGTAATTTAAAATTTAGATTGTTGAATAATGAAATGTTTCTCTATACCTAGTGATAACAGCTCCTAGCTACCAAATGCATTATGACATCAGCATTTTGCAAAGGAAAATAAAAGCTTGACAAACGAGGATGATTGGTGTAAGCTCTAGAAACACTGCTTAAATACACACGTCTGAGGTAGAAATCCACAACACTGCATGAATATGTGCCTGTCTACATGCAGATAATCACTTCCACATATATAGCACAAGGCTGGTATAGGCACCATCTTCTATATTAATCATGACACTAGAACACAATGAAAACTTGATGACCCACTGATGGGTTAAATGGACATACTTAAGCTGAGGTCTCCTTCTACCTGATTTGCATTTGACTATTATATTAGTGTTTTCAATTTTTAAATGTACCTTAAAACCCATGACTAATTTGAGTCACCTGGATGTAATAATGTGCTGGTTTGACCTTGGTTGGTATTGGAAAAGAAAGAAGTGAAACATCCCCGGAAATGGTTCTCCTGAGAGAGACTCTTGGGAGTTTCAAAGAGGGCCAGTGTCTGTCCAGTTCTGAGAACTGACAGCTTTATAAGCCATTCAGAGTTGGGTTCCACCCCCGTGAATACCATTGTGAAGCCCAGGAAACTCTGAACTCGCTCTTTTCAGTTTCCGGCTTCTGAAGGTGGTGGGGGAGAGAAGACACGGCCTCGTGTGTGCCGGTGGGGCCTGGCCGGGCCGGGCCGGGGCCGAGCTGCTGCCGGGCCAGGCTGCCGCTGGGGCCGAGCCAAAATTCCTCTGAGTCGTGCCTGAGCCAAAGCCAGCAGCTCCCGGACGAAGATGAGAGGCCAGTGTTCCCCCCCCCTTTGTTTTCAGCGTGGCTTTCTCCAGCGGCTGCNGACTATAATAACTACAGCATTTCCTTTAATTCATGAGAGAAAACAATATGGGGAGATGGTGGCCTGTTCAGTGTGAACTTGACTAGAAGTAGCAGATTTTTAAAGAAGCAGTGATGCTTTGAGAAGAGGAAGAAGACTTGTGTTTCTTGGAGATGAAGATGATTGTAGAAATTGGTAAAGTGAGTTTTTTCTTTTTGAACAGCCCATCTTTAAAATTACACCCCATAAGTTGACAATGACCCATTGACTTAATGAAGAAAATGGGAGGAGTTTCAAAACAGCAGAGTTTTTTCTGAACCGGGCAGCTGCTGTTTTGTGAAGATGCAAGCCACAGAGAACTGTTCTTGTGGACATATCTCCAGAGTGTTGAAAAAGAAGACTCCTTGCCCTATGTGAATTAGAGAAAAATTATTGTAGAAGTGATAACTGATTTTTAAAATCCCAGATTTTGTTTTATGTTGTCAGGTGGGAAAGAAAATAAGTAAGTAGGGGAGAGAAGTGTTCTGGAAGTTTCATTTGGACATTTTCCTTTTAATTTTCTTTTTAGTTTGTATTGTTAATAAATTTTCCTTATAGTCTTGAGTTTGAGCCTGCGTTTTCCTTTCCTCTAAAATCATATCTCACAACAGAAAATAAGTAGGCTAATAAGTTTTAGCTAGCTCTAAACCCACAACATTCTTTGGTGTGTTGTCCGGGAAATTTCAAATTGGCAATTTTAAAACCACTACATGTAATCCAGGCCCGCCGGCACGCACGAGGCTGCGTTCTCTCCCCGCCACCACCACTTTCAGAAGCCAGAAACTGAAAAGAGAGAGTTCAGAGTTTCCCAGGCTTCACAATGGTATTCACGGGGGTGGAACCCGACTCTGAATGGCTTATAAAGCTGTCAGTTCTCAGAACTGGACAGACACTGGCCCTCTTTGAAACTCCCAAGAGTCTCTCTCAGGAGAACCATTTCCGGGGATGTTTCACTTCTTTCTTTTCCAATACCAACCAAGGTCAAACCAGCACAAATAATCATTCATTTCAAATGAGATGTCCTGTCCAATACAAAATACATATCAAAGATAGAGTATTTCACATATCAAACTGGAGGATTTGTACAAACTTGAATGTTTCTGTGACCTGAATGCAGAGGTGAAAAGATTACCTTTGCAATATGAAAAGCCAAGCCAGCAAAGTCCTGGCAGAAAGTGCTAATTTTAAGTCCCAGGATCTGTTATGAAGGACATGAGGACAGGAGATTCTGGCACTACTCTCTTCTCAGGAATTAGAATGCTAGCCAATAGTAACTGTTTATAATGTCATAATGACAGAGAGTAGTAGCACTTGGGTCTCAAACAGCCTGAGCTTTACAATTAACCTCCATCCAGAAACAAACTGGCAGTCACTGGAGACCAATGTTGCACAAACACAAAATACTTCCTGCGTAGGCAACCGTATTTTTTGACACTCTCCATTTCAGCCAATAGACCCACACAGAGTATACTATAGCAATTTTATCTCAAACTCAGAGATACAGATTTTTATGGCAAGGGGTACCTTGAAGTAAAAAGATTTTGCTCTCCTTGCAGTTATAGCTATTATCAGCTGCATTTCAGATGAATGTACAAATGCACATGCTGTAGTGATACACCTCAGGAAGGCCTCAATGAGTTAGTTCAGAACTGAAAGTGATGTACATCACTCCATCGTCCTATCCAAGGGCTATTCACAACCATATTTATTGAGAAGTCAACATAACTCTGATGCAGGTGTGTTGTTCCCATGAGCCAAGCCTTTGGCTACATCACAGTGCAGATTAACTAGTTCACTTAGAACAAGTTGTATTGCTGTTGAAGTTTGGTTTGAAGTTGTATTGCTGTTGAAGTTTGGAGAAATCAAGCCATTTATTATGAAAAATGGCCATTTGAAAAACACAATAATGCTGGCCTACCTGATCCATCCAGTTGTGCCACATCAAACCAAGTTGTAAATTGAAAAAGTCACAAGTGGTGAAATACTCCATATAGCTAGAAAAGCTTTCAAGGAGTAATGATGCATGTATTGTGCTAGATTTTAGACAATTTGATAATAGCAAAGAGCCTCACTGCATAAGAGGAGGGCTTATTTTCATGACCTGTTCCAAGGTACTGACAAAACCAAAACCACATAATTATTTTACCCTTGCATAAAGCATAAGGGTATACTATTTTTAAAAGCAAGAACAAGAAGAAAGAATCATTATTTCTATATGTGTGGGGATGCTTTCTTTCGTGAATCTCCTGGTTCATATATGACCTTCAAAATGTAAATATACATCTTCAACTGGGGAAGCTGGTTGAGGTCTGGATGATTTCATTTAAAAGAGTTTATACATTTAAGTATATAACATGCATTCTTCTATGTATTTGTCACTCTGTCTGTCTGTCAAGGTATTCTTCAGCTGTGCAGAATCTGAAAATCAAAGAAAATTGGATCCATTATGTTAAAGAAACAGAACAATCACTCACTATAAAAATATCTACCACATGCCATGCAAAGAGCTTCATCTATTCATCAGAATAACCATAACACACTCTTCTCATTAAGCAGAATAATCTACATCAGTTAAAATTAATTAGTGCGTCAGGTTCTTTTACTGCCATGAATACAACCACAGGGAAAAATTATTCCATGGAAGCTCAGTAGCTTGCAAAGGTCTCTTGATAATGTTTCCTTTCTGGCATATGAAATACAGACTTTTGATTTTGCTTGAGTCCTTCAGCCTGGGTGAACAGGTTCTGTTTTGCTATTGTATTGTACTCAGCAAGTCTGCCTAATAAGAAACAGGTATCATTTGCATTCATGAGAAATATATGGGAAAAAAACACTGAGATTATTTTGAATATACACAGGGTAGTTTTATTTTACTTTTCGTAACGTAACTTTTGTCAGTTTTATTTTTCACTGTATAAAGATAAATTAACATAATGCTTTATCTTCCATACTTTCTCCTTTGACTGCAAGTACAGAGTATGGATGGTGTTTTTAATGAAATGCTATTTCATTATTCATTATTCTATATGGAAAATGTATTACTTCATACTTTAGGATACTTAGGAATTGGACTATTCATTTTAAAAGGTACTATTTTTCTTACCCTAGAAATTTTAAACAAATACAACAAACAAATAATGTCCAATTCTTCAGCTACTTTAATTTATAATATAAATTTAGCAGAACAATATTTTCCCAGCTTTGATGCTTAATTTTGCCTCTTTCTAAACATGTTAATAGAGATACAGATAAATAATAAATGGTAGCTAAATAAGAAACTAAGTGAGGAATCCCATTATAGAATTGCTGCCTGTCAAAAAACACAACTCTAGTTATGTGCTGCAAACATGGATGACTACAAGAGACCTAGGTGCAGCTGGGAAGATGACTCACAAGTTTGCACATTTTAGAGTGTTTTAAGATTGAATCCTATAGGCTATAATAAAACATTAAGATGTGGTCTTAAAATTCAGAGTGAGTGCCATGCTAGACCACTCTCTTATAACTCTTATGATTAGTTTTATAGCCTTTTGAGGAGACAAAGCTGCTGTTCCACTACAAAGAAAAGCTGCAGACACTAAATGGAACTATTCCAGTTCTAATTAACCTGCCTAAACGCTAATTTAGGCAGAGGAAGTTGTATTTAATCATTCAGGTTTGCAAATTATGGCTATGAATGAGATCCAGAGAGCCCATTTAAGTGCTTAAAAGACTGAGTCATGTATTCTCAGAAAGTCTATTCAGAAAGCCAGACATCTCCATCTGTAGCCAGCCAGTCTTTCAGCATCTATCATCTACGTTTTGAATCACAGACATTCCTATGCACCTTGCACATGCATGCAAAGACACTAAAAGTGTAGATGTGATACATTAATATAGTTCTATCTAAACTCTATCCACTTCTCAAAATAATCCCACCCACTGGACATTTTCAAGCCTTCCTAAAATACATGAAAAGCAATAAGCTCAGCAGAAAGAACTGCCTTACTGGTCATGACAAGAATTTTTCAGGGAAGAGGAGATCTGTATTCCACCTCATGTTTCGCATTACATGGGTCCTGGTCACCAGAAAAAAACATGGGCACTCTTATAAAACATTAGGGCAGAAAGTGGAGTTTCTTCTCCAGAAAACAGGCCAGCTGTATGGTGGAGATAACACTCATGTGTCCTTCATGTTTCCTGATGAGCTTTCCTGGCTTTGTCACAAAGACCATGGAGGAGACATCTGGCTGGTGTGACTTTGAGCACTGAGCTGCTGCAACATGAATCACACCTGGATAATGCCTCCTACCCCATTCTCCTGGGGCCAGCTGCCCACACAGGAGGCTCCTTCTCATGCTAAATGCCTACGTTTTCTCATACAGTTGTCATTATGACAAGGAAAATATGCCTCAAGTAACAACAGATTTGTTGGCTTTTGTGATCTTTGCTCTCCCATTCACTTTTTCTTTCTTGTCTGCTGTTGCCTTTGAGATTTTATTAAACTAAACATTTGCACCAAGTAATGATTTTATTTCAAAGATCAGGACTCTGTTTCACACTATGACGTTTGGAGAGACACCACAAAAAATGTGTATTTCTGGTTATATGTAAGAAAGTCCATCTGTTCCCCTGACCTTTGAAGAATGGTTTGGGGTATAGGCCGGTGCATGAGCTCTTAACATTTCTGTACATGCTGAAGCTTGGAGGAATGACAGGCTGAACTTATTTTATCAGGGGCTATAACTTTAAACAATTTGCAGGACACTTGCAGTTCATATGTTTGACATTTTATCTCGTTGTGAACTTAAATAAAGGAATAAATATTCTTTTTTTTTAATGATATCCATCCATGTAGTAGATCAGATGAACAGTCTATTGAGTCTAATATTTTACATCTAACTCTCTCTTAAAATTTGAAAAAATACATATATGTATACATATGCATATATTTGGGAAGCGCTTGTATTAGTGAAAACTTACTGAGTAAACATATTAATCTTTGCAGCTGTTTTTAATACTATGCCCTTATCTAAGATTTGTTGTCAGTTTTACAGGATTGCAAATCCAGTTGGAGAAGGCAAATGTGTAAAACAGTAGAATAATCTGAACCATTTGATTTTCTGTGATTTTTTAAATTTAACTTACCATTAAATACATGTCTGTCTAAAATCAATGAAAGCCATACTAGTGGAGGAGAATCTGGGTGACAAATAGACTTCTCAAAGTGGTTAGAAATGGGATGTCATGTTTTCTGTAGACTCCAGTTTAGGCTTAATGGTATTTGGTATCTTTAGCAATGACGGGTAATAAAACTAATGCCAATAAAATCTGATGATACAAAAAATCATTGACTAGACCATAATAATAACTCACTTATATGGATCTAGGATGATAAATGTGTATTTTCATATTAGGAAGTAAAATTATTACAGCAATTGTCTTATACATAGCTGTTTCTCAAAAAAATGGCTTTGCTGAAGAGACGGAACATAGAACATGCTCTCTCAGCACAATACGCTGGCAGTGAAAGCAAACACAGTCAAAGCATGACTAAATTGGGGAGCTTGGATCTGGAATAAATCCAGAGAAGAGCACTAACAGTCCTAAAAATGAATCTGTGGATTAATCTATTCAGTTTTGACAGTCATATCTCAGAAAGAGTGTGGAAAAATGGGGTGACCTTCAGCAAAGAACAAGAGAGATTTTAAATTCCTCTCTCCTTCAAGGCAATGAATCTCACACTTGTACCTGCACAGGACTGTCATGTTAAGGGATGTACCACTCACAAGCATTACTCTAGTCATAAAATGAGCCAGATACTTTTCAAATCTAGCTCTGATATTTTATTCTATGACTTCCTGTGGCTATGAATTCCATACACTGAAAATAGATATGTCCATAAATCACTTTTATAACCGTTGTTGAAAAGTAGGCGTTTAGAGAGTTTTCAAAATACAGTTTTTTTCCTGACGTATGTTTGGAGCTTTATTGTGCACAGGGAATTCTGATAGACTTTAGAACTTGCAACAGGAAGTATTATGAACAATAATAACTGCAGTGGATCTACCCAGCTTCTTCTAAAATGTAATGAGCTAAAATACCTCTCTCCTCTTTGGAAAGGCCATTAAATATACCTTTAAGGGATATGTGGTAACAGTTACCACTTTTTAATATGCTATAATGTCAATATAGCATTTTTAGCATCTTTTAGCATTAATATAATGTTAATATAGCTCCACAATTATAAATTATATAAAAATTAGTTACTTCACACAAAAATTAGTTTTTAAGTTATAATAATTTGTCCTTAATTTAAAAAAAAATCAATAATGTGCTGACAAAAGTAAATATTGGGAGCTTAAAAATTTTATTTGAATGAAAATTTTTGTCTAATTGAAGGAAAAGTTGATAGCTCTTCTAATATAACTTTAAATAATAAATAGGAATTTTGAAAGTCATTGACAGTAATTGACAATAAAAGAAGTAGAAGATAGAATGATGAAGGAATAAAATTCAACCATAATATAATTTTCTTAGACCAATAGCCTCTGTGAGTTTAAATGGTAGATATTGTTCAATATTTAAATGCTTAATATCTTCAATGCATTTTTCCATAACATTTAAAAGGTAATTTCTAGAAGCTTCAAGTATAGAACAGCAGGGGAGAAAAAAATAATACTTCTGCCTCAGAGAAGACACAACACACTATAAACTGCAAGATATAGAACATATGTGAAATTTAAAAAAAAAATAAAATTAAAAATATTCAGGTTTTATTTCACAGAAATAGCAAAACTCATGGATTCCTTCTGCACCTCCAGGACCTTGAGAGTAGAGAAAAAGTTCTGTAAGTTTTGATAGTCTGCTTCATACTGGCTTCACTCAGTCATCAGAAAGACTTCAGATAACTACTTCTCAAAACTCTAATTCAGCAATGCAAAACATTTATTGCAGAGAAGCCCTTGCTCTGCCAATGGTGCCATGCTGTGCAGCAGTGTCAGTCCTTGTGTGGCACCTGCCCAAGTCTTCAGCTGCCCACACAACCCAGAATCTACAATCTCTAAAGCTGGTAAGCTATGTGGCAGCATCACTGATAATGTTTTGAATCTAGGGGTCCTGGATTTGGACCTTTCTGATACAAGCATAGAGAAACCTATTCTTTGGCCAATAAAATTAAACAGAAAGGCTGTTGTGAGGTATTTTCAGAACCTAATTACAGGGAACGCTGTAAATACCATGTCTTCACTGATTTTATTGCAAAATGCTGGTCATCACCTTTCTTGAAGAGCAACGTAATTCAAGATTGCCGAACTTCATGGTTTAGGACAGGCAAATTCCAGACATTTCCTATCTTTTTTCAGTGATTTGAATAGCAATTCTCAATGTTACTAAGTAAAGAAAGACATCATTGGAGAAGGAATATATAGAAAGCATTAACGTAAACAGCTGAATATCTGGAACGGCCACTAACAAATTATAAAAATATTGTTTAAAGTAATTTCATTCAGAAATGGGAGAAAACTCAGGAAATACAAAGGCTTTGTGATCTGTTCAACAGTTTTCATGGAGGAAATTACAGCAGCACCGTGTGAGTTAATGTACATATTACTGGAATTGCACTTATTTTTATTTGTGGGTTTGGGGTTTTTTTGCCTTCCTCACTTAGGAAGCATTTAAAACCCCAAAGCTGCTCAAGCCTAACTCCTGTTTGTTATAGAAATGCTGACAGACTTCTACCAATTGCAGAGAAGAAGCCACTACCTCACAAATTTAAAACTTAGACATAAGCACAAACCCTTTGCCATCAGGCTCACTGTTCTCAGCACAGTTTCAAAATCACATGGCTATGACCAATTAGTACAAAGTGCCCCATATTCCCATCTCCTGTGGTTTGCAGCACTTCAGAGTGTGATTCTACCCTTACAGATGGGATGTGCTATCCTCCATATGGATCACGGTGTTTGTACTTCAGGAATCTTAGAATATAATATTGCAGATGAAAGGGCCCTATAAAATTCATCTAGTCCAACTGCCAATGGCTACTACATTTACTAAATTTGAATATGCTTGAAGCATCTATAAAGTATAATTTATTAATATAACTATAAAAAGCAGTGTTAAAATATGTACAATCATTCAGCAATATACTGTAGGTTTCTTTTTAATGCATATGTATTTCTATTTAATGCATATATATTTCTATGAAGGAGAATTTACAAGCTCTGGTCCTATTTTAGTCTTCATTTGCAAATATCATTAATACTTTCAGAGGAGATTTACTTCTATGCCTAAAAGATGACCAAATTATATCAGTGTCTTGATCTCAAGTACTGTGAAAATTAAGCATCCCTGTGCCTCCACAGTACTTCAAAAAGAAACAGACATTTCCATTTTTGGAGTATATGATCCATGGTACAACCTTTGGAAAATTCTAGAATATAAATCTAGAATTTATATTGAAAGGTCTACTCTGAACCCTGTTATCTACTTTTAACTACCTAATATCTGAAATAAGTTTAGCACTAGTTTTGGACTCTTCAGGATATATGTAAGTGAATGACTGTATGCCTGCTGTGGCAGAGCTTGCTGCTGCTGGCCCCACTGAAGCCATAACCACCAGTGGTTGTTGTGATGGCTGTGTCTGGCTTACTCTGAACTTTGGGGGACAGATGACCACAGAGCAGCCAAAGGCTATCTGGAACACTGATCCAGATGTCTCACTGGCATGCAAAGATGATAAGTCATTAACTTTGAAATCCTAACTAAGTACTATAAAGGATTGATCTTGTGCATATAATCCTTTAGACATAAGATATTGACTGGGCAGGAGTGGATCCAGACATAGCTATACTTGCCTCTGAGGGGTGGTTTAGGACACAAGGGAGTCTTTTCTGAACCTCATGACTCAGCTAGAGTTGTGGATCTTAGTAGTTTTGCCTGACTATTCTCTATGCCGTAAATAACTTAGTGTACCTTGCCATCAAATCTTGTCAAACCACTGTTGTATTTATTATCAAATTTTGTTATATCAATAAAGTGTATTGTTGCTTCTCTCTTACAAGGGAAGTTCATGGCTCCATCCACAACGCCTATATTTAAGAGGAAGGTTCTGATGTACAATTTATTATCAGCAAAAGTAGAAAAAGCATATGATGTGTTCTAGACAAAATGTTATACACACACTTTTGTACTCTTAAATACTGTCATGTACTGCTTTCTTCAACTTGCATCACCCTTAACAATGATATTGACTTTTATCTCAAACTGACATGGCTGATGGTTTTTGTATTTATTTTACTAATTCACATCAATGAAAGCATCAATGAGCTCATTGATAGTTGACTAGTGACTGGTATCAGTCCTTGCTTCTTATTCTGGAATGATTTACTGTATTCAAAAGAGAAGCAGGTTGATTCATTTAAATTATCTCATTTAATATCTTGCACCAAATGTCTGGGAGAATAATGAATTACAGCTAAGGACAGCCATCTTCATTTTGTCTGTAATAATTTGAAAGTCACTGAGATGTTATTGGTTCAGAATTGAGTGCTATGGAGTTTTTATTTTATGTATCATTCATTTCACCTCTGGGAACAGATAGGATGATGGAAAGTAAAATTAATAATAAAAAACAGGGTGAAATTGGTGCAGAGACTAGGCAGAATGAAAAATAAACTCAGACCTCTGTATAGAAGCAGAGAGGAGAGAATGAAAAAAAAACAAAAAAGCCCCCCAAAAAAACAGCAGTAGAGTTGTCAACTTTAAGACTGTAAACAGGGAAAACAAGAATAGTGATGTCCAAAAACTGAGTTATACCAAAAACTTTCTAGGATGTGTAGCTCATTTTCACAAAAGGTTGTAATTCATGAGATTTGCCACATCCTAGTAACAACTACTACACTTATAAGTAAAACTGTCACAGAATTAAACCTTTGAAAGTTAGGGTTTCAGTTTCAGTTCCAGTCCTCTGTGTGCTGGTTTTAACCTTAGTTGGTATNTTTTTTCTGAACCGGGCAGCTGCTGTTTTGTGAAGATGCAAGCCACAGAGAACTGTTCCTGTGGACATATCTCCAGAGTGTTGAAAAAGAAAACTCTTTGCCTTATGTGAAATAGAGAAAGATTGTTGTAAAAGTGATAACTGATTTTAAAAATCCCAGATTTTGTTTTTTGTGTTGTCAAGTGGAAAAAAGATAAGTGAGTGAGGGAGAGAAGTGTTCTCGAGGTTTCATTTGGACTTTTCCTTGTTATTTCCTTTTTAGTTTTGTTAATAAATTCTCCTTATAGTCTTAAGTTTAAGCCTGCGTTTTCCTTTCCTCAAAAATCATATCTCACAACAGAACATGAGTGGGCTAGTGAGTTTTGGCTAGCTCTAAAACCACAACATTTTTTGGTGCATTAGCCGAGAAATTTCAAATTGGCAATTTTAAAAACCATGATACTTAATTGGTGTTTCTGCCTGGTTCCAACTGAACCTGCCACACTCTGACAAAGATTATTGCCTAGATTTGATCAAAACATTTGCTTTTTCTGTCTCTTAATTCTTCATTTACCATTAAGAATTAAAATATTTCTCGTACTTAGAAAGGTTAATGAGGTCAAATCCACTAATAAGTGGTTCAGGGACTACTTAAGCCTTCTTGCCAAATCATTTCTTACTAGCACATCCACTTTGCATAGGACTTTCCACCTTACATACAATCAGTCATAAAGCACATTGGGTGCATATGGGGTTTTCTTGAACCTGCAGTCAGGAAACGAAGCCAAATTAATGTCAGAGCATGCCAGAAAGAGGATGCTAGCTTGTGACCCGCACTTGTCTAGATGTAAAGAAATTTTACTGGAATCAATAAAACAGTAGTAATGTGACATAAGATTTGTCATTGGAGAAGACCAGCCTCATTGGACAGGAAGCTTTCACTAGAGCTCAAAGAAAAAGTTTACTGCCTTTGGAAGAGGCAGGCAACTCAGGGGCACAAGGACGTCATTAGATGATGTAGAGAGAAATTTAGAAAGACAAAAGCCCATCTAGAACTCAATCTGGCCACCTTTATCTTCTTTTATAGAAGATAAAAAAATGTTTTTACAAATACACTATTAACAAAAACAGAGCCAAGAGGAATCTCTGTCCATTATTGGATATGGGCGGAACATTGCCAGTAAGAATAAGGAAAAGGTTGATGTATTTAATGCCTATGCCTCAGACTTTTACAGTAAGCCCCTGAGCCAGTAGACACAGATAAGGGAGCACAGTAATCTCCCAGTAACCAGGAGAAAGAAGTTAGTGACCAGCTCTGCCACCTAGACACTCACAAATCTATGGGACCAAATGTGATCCACTAAGAGTACCAACACAGCTGTTGGAAGATCTCACCAAGCCACACTCTGGCTTTTATCAGCAGTCCTTGTTAACCAGGGAGGTTGACCATTTGCAAGAAGGGCCAGAAGGAGAATTCAGGGAAATACAGGCCTGTCAGCCTGACCTCAGTGTTGGGGAAGGTTATAGAGGAGATTATCTGGAGTGCCATTACATGGCACATGTAGGACAACCAGTGGATCACGCCCAGTTAGCATGGGTTCATTGCCAGAACATTCTACTTGACAAACCCAATCTCCTTTATGACAAGGTGATCTGCACAGTGGATGAGGGAACAGCTGTGGACATTGCCTACCTTGACTAATGTGAGGCGTTGCAGCGTGTTTTTGCTTATTGTATTTGATTTGATTACTTTTTGTATTGTAAAGTTGTACACCCACCCCCTTTTTATGTTAATAGTTTAGTCTCAGGTGTGCCCTCCTATCCTGGTTGTCAATCCACCTGATACCTACCCCTTTTTCCTGAATGTTCCCTGTTCCTCCTCCCACCACCTGTCAATTCCTCTTCATACCAACCCCTATTCCAAAGAGTTCCCTATCCTGCCCCGGCTACTCAGTCCCTCATTGTTTATGCAGCCTTTTCCCTCCCACTGTGATCCTTTATTGGTTTATACTTTGTAAACCCCTCCTTGTTCTCCTCCCCTAAGTCTCCCTCATAGGTTCATTCATACCCTCTCCTTGCTCCTCCCCATGTATCTGTTTATATGGTCCAGTATCTGGGGCTCTCATGGCAGAACTTTCATGGGAATGAACGCCTTTGGAAATCACATGAGAGGCCTCCCCCTTGTCCTTGCTCCTGCCCTTGGCGTGGAACAGTCTTGTGTCATAGAGTACTGGGCTCTAAGCCAGACCGGAATTTGCCTTGCTATATCCTGGTCTGTCACACTCTCAGCACACATGCCAGAGTAGCTGAGATACCCCAAAGGACTCTGGGACCGTGTCATTTGGCCTTTGACACCGTCTCTCACAGAATTCTCTTAGAGAAGCTGGCAGCCCATGTTTTAGACAGGTGTAGTTTGCTGAGCAGAAAACTGGATAGATGGCTTAGGCCAGAGAGTGGTGGTGAATGGAAGTAAATCCAGCTGGTGGCCAGTGACATGCTGTGTTCCCCAGGGTCCTGTATTGGGTTCACTCTTGTTTAACATTTTGGCAGTGGTCTGATGCGGAGGCTGAGTACAGACAACACTAGGTTGGGTGGGAGTATTGATCTGCTGGAGGGTGGGAAGGCTCTGCAAAGGGATCTGGACTGGCTGGATCAGTGTGTGGATGCCAAACTGCATGAGGCTCCACAAGGCCAAGAACCAGGTCCGGCCCTTCAAGGCAGAGCTACAGGCTGGGGGTAGAGTGGCTGGAAAGCAGAAATTTTATAATGACTGGCTCAGGGAACTAGGATAGTTTAGCCTTCTATGGAAGGCTTAGGTGAGACCTTATGCCCCACAACCATCTATAAAGAGTTCTTGTGAGGTGATGAATAGACTCTTCTCCCAGACAACTAGCAATAGGACAAGGGAAAATGGCCTCATGTCACACCAAGAGAAGTTCAGTCTGGATATTGGGAAAAAATTTCTTCACTGAAAAAATGTCCAGGCATTAGAACAGACTCTCCAGACAGGTGGTGGAGTCACCATCCCTGGAAGTATTCAAAAAATAGTAGACGTAGCTTTCCACAATGTGGTTCAGTGGGCACAGTCGTACTCAGTTGAAGTTTTGACTAGATGATCTTACAGGTCTTTTCCAAGTTCTATGATTCTATGATACGCCTGATGTATACCCTTCATCACTACTTACCTGAGTAGATGGAGTTTTTAATTAATTTTCCTTTTTCCAGGAAACCATGTTACAACTGAACTAAGCTCACCACCTGCTGTCTTCTGTCACCAGTTTTGCCAAAAGTACCAATCACCATACTTGTTGCTGGCATGCTGTTGGGATAGAGTAATGGCCTCCAGAGGCATCCTTTTCCTTCAGCTGTAAAAAGAGTGCCCTGAGCATTGCAGGGTTAAATCTTAGTGTGCCCTGGACATTGCAGAATTAAAGCTTAGTGCATTCTCTTTCAAATGGTTAGTATATTTGAATTTAATCATGATTTAAGAGAGAAAAAAATTACAATGACAAAATCTCCAGAGACACGTGTGTTGACAACTTTGCAGTTCCTTTCATAACCAAACTACAATCAGCAAAAAATGCAGAATAAACAAAAGCATACAGATCAGTTTGGGAGGTTTTGTTGCTGTTTTCATTCAAGCACCGTCTTCTAAATTCTGATTCTCCTTGAGATTAACAGCAGCATTCCAGCTATCTTCAGGACTATTGGAAGCTGCTCCATTTCTGCACTTGTGCTGTGCACTATTTTCTGGAATTTTATATATACAAAACAATAGAAAAAATCACCTAGAAAGCCTAATTTTAGAGGGCTTCACAGGACTTCTCTTGCTTCCTACTATTTACTAATTAAAAGAACTCTACCATTTTAGGAGTTGAGTTGCATTTGATTCCAAGACTGCTTAAACCTGAATGCTGTCAGGTCTTGGTTTCCTTCACAAACAGTAATGATGTTCATTTCATATATTATTGCAATAGTGTTGACCAGTTCATGGTGATCTTTGGAATGCTTATTGCTGTGTTTTACAAATGGTGTCTTTTGGGAGATATAATACATTCTCTGCAAAGCCCTGAAACATATAGTTTATCTTCCAGTTCTCCAAATCAGCAGTCATCCTTCTGATAAGAAAATGATGAGTCAAATGAGACAAACTGATGTGTTTGTCTAGGTAAACACAAATTATTGATATGCAAATATCAGTAAGATACTTGTAAGAACATGATGCAAGAACATCTCCACAAATTAATATGAAAGCCTTAGGACACTTGGATATTTAATTTCAGGCACAATAATTCTTACTATTGTTGATATTCAACACTTCTTTTTATTATAATTTTGTATACTGTTACTACATGATGCACATGTAGTGTTTTTACTTTGTTGTTTTCTATTGTGGTGAATTATGCATTTGAGCCTTGACTTTGAAAAAAGCAAAGTGTACATTTAACTTCAAGCATCTGAGTAGTTTTACAAGCTTCCCAAAATCAAAGTTTATAATTGGGCCAAGAATAGCACTCATTTGTTTTTGGTTACATATCCCTCCAAATTCAAGGTTTGTCTTTAATAACAGTAAGTACAAATTTCTGAATCTTACATAAGATTTACAGGCATTTCACAAATATCCCAAATAACAATATAAAATAAAATACAGAGACCTGCTTTAAAAAACAGCCATAAAAGTGATACTGCAGGCTTGAGAATGTTGCCTGAGGAGCAAAATTCAGCTACAGTATTCTAATAAAAGCAACTACAAAATGGAGCAGTTACTTGGATAAGTCATTCTGCAAGCATGTTAAATGATAACAAAGGATTCAAAGGATCCTATTTATAAAGTAGGGAGATTGCATTATGACAAATATTTTGCTGACTTTACATTGGAGAAGCATGGAATATGCTTTGATGTTTCAGAAATTGCTGTTTCTTTGCCACTTTACACATACTATTCTGATCCATATAAAAGGTCATTCAAGTATAAAAAATGATCCAAATCAAAGATGATGATGATGTGAGTGGGCACTGCAGAAATAATACTGACACATAGAAATAATGGACAAAAAGGTCAGGAGAAGTCTTACACAGAGGCAGGTTAACAGAATTATTGACCATCCATAATCATGCCTCATTAACTTCCAAATGGTGTCTGAAGGAGCCAAGTGCTGTCAACCACAGCAACTCTTGCTCAATGCACTTGGTAGAAGCCAACAGATAGGAATCTGCTTGTAGTTGTGAAAAGAATGTTTCCTGGAGGAAAAATAAGGTAACTCCACATTAGTCTATAAACCCTGGATAAAATTAAGCTTTAATCATAAGTTTAACATTTGCTAAAAACTTTTTTGCAATCTTTGGACATACTACTTGTAAAAAATTTGAATAGGCAGGTTCTGAGGAACAATTCAATATTTTTCTTACATTTTCCTCAGTGATGCCGTCAGATCTACAAAAGCACCTGCATCACAAAGAGGCATGGTCTGCTCTTACCAGTCTGCAGTCCTCTCCAGTACAAAGTGGATTCCTTGCAGGGGGCTCACATGCATGTTGGAATTTTAAAGATGTGCGTACAGTAAATATAACAGGTGCTTAGGAAGCTGAAGGAAGGTACAGTATGGTATTTTAGCATTCACATTTGATGGTCAGGATAGTCAATGTGAATTGCTGATTACATAATTTTCTTTTGATGACATGCTTTCATTATGAGATATGCTTCTAAGGATTATGTGAAGCTGTTTGAGAAGGAAGGAGCACAGCTCTATTTGACCATTTTCTGTCGTGTGCTTTGCTGCACAGAGCAAGATCTGACCCTCTAACAACTGGATAACAGGTACACCTTCTAAAAGAATTACTCCTACAAAACTATTGAAGAGTCTTTTGACCTGAACAACCAGCTAACCTCAAAACTCAGCATAGCATAGCATAGCATGGCATAGCATAGCACAGCACAGAATAGAAAAGAATACATTTTCAGTTAAAAGAGACCTAAAATTATCATCTAGTCTGCCTGCTTGACTACTTCAGAGCTGACCAAAATGCAGGATTACTTCCAAGCACAGGAGAATTTCTTATTCACTCTACATATCCACCTCTTTTCCTGAATGCCTTATTTCCTGAGCAGTGTAGAATAAGCACTGTCATGTGTTTCCTTCCTTTAGGGTCCTGGCCAGATCCTGTTTCTCTGAGGGACTGGTATACCTGGGATTACCTGCTGTTAACCTGGGGTGAGTTCAGACTTCACCAGCAGACTTAACACAGACGGTGGTGATAGCTCCATCACTAACCTTTTCAAAATAGCATGTGTTGCCAACACATTTTTGAGATCATTGAATTAGATGCCTGAAAAATCATAAGCAGGCTTCTAAATAGTACGTAAATAATTAGTGTCCAAAGAAAGGTATGATGAGAATTGGAGAGGAATCCTGTAGATATGAAAAGAAGCACACAGAAGAAAGGGAGGAGAACAGATAGATGAAATAGGAAATTAAAGAGAAAAGACATTAGAAAGTCAAGAAAATAATATGACTTGCTCAGAAATTACTAGAGACTTTGAGAATTCTCAGTTTTGGCTGTTCAAACTTTAGGTGGCCAAAAGACCTTGATTTCAAGGAAAAGTGTTTACTCATTCTGGAAAACTGGTGTTGGGTAACCTCTGGTTAATTAAACTGTATAAGGCAGGCAAAATCTCTGGTAACTTTTGAGCTACTGAACCCTAAAATCTTCTCTAAAAGATGGGTTGGATCCCTAAAACTACAAAGAAATGGAAAATTAGTAGGCATTGGAAGGAGATAGACTCTAAACAGATAGTGCAATAGAGCAGCCATTACTCTTGTACCATTCTTAAACTACCAGCAAACTAAGTGCCGATGATTTCCAGTCAGGAATCACAGAATACATGCAGATCCTTATTTTTGAGCATATATGGAGTATTGGTTACCTGTAAACAGCAGGCAAATATCTGTATTGATCATCCTTTCTATTTTATTTGCCTTAATTTTTATTTTCCAAGATGACCACACACATAAGGTAGGCCCGGAAGTATTTTGTCTTAGGCAGATTGGCAGACCTATTTTTCTAGTAAGAAATCCTGTCCTTTGCCAGCCAATGAGAGCACTGGCTCCTGAATCGAAATACTCGTAAGAGTAGCCAAAGTCAATATTTAGGACACAGAGTGTGTTTGTCTTATTCATAGTTCTTTCTCAGGCCTTCCAATCTGCTTTAGAGACGCAGGAGCAGTGCAGCTCAAAAAATCAAATGAACAGAGAAAAAAAGGGCTTGTTCTTAAAACATTTGCTAGCTGCCTCTTCAGATAAGGAAATGCACAGTACAATGTGTCTGCTGGCCAGCCTCCAAATCCCACCATGAATCCCTGGACTACATCCCAGAATTTGAATTTGATCATGGGATGCCTGGAAAGGACATGTTGCTAGCCTTCCATGAGGAGAAACTATTCTGTTTTGAGCAAGGGGAGATAATGCTCAACCTGAGAAAATGTGCAGGTGGTGGCTCTGAAAGGCATTTACAGCTTACAGTATTGAAACATCAATAGATCTTCTTCCTCATCTGTTATCTGCCAGCTTTCCCTACAGTATTGCAAAACACATGTACAAGGTAACTTGCTTTCCTTGCTCAAATCTAGCATGCCAAGGATGAATGCTTCATCATCATCTAGAGAGTTTAAACATGCTGGAATGCCAATGCTTGTCAATCTGAGAAAGCCACCAACACTTTTAAACCACATCAAGGTTTCATTAATTTTCTAACAAGCTAAGTTAACCGAAATGAGATAAAAATAAGTATTCAGGGATTTAAAAAAAAATTACTACATTTGGTGCTCTGTAGCTATAATAGAGCAGCTAGGGGAAGAGCAAAGCTTCTTAGCAGCTGTTACAGGAACAGAAGAGACAATTAAACTTCCAGCTGCAGAGGGAAAGAAATGTTCTGTGTGGAGTAAAAATAATAATCAGGCACAGAGAACTTTAGAGGAAATCTATTGCTTTTTGGTCCCAAATAAGCTGATGTTCTTAAAGGTCAACTGCAGTTGGTATGTAGTCCTTATCTTCTCCCATGTCAATATTTAGCCTAGAGAAAGGGTCTGTGCTCAAAACTGTATGAACTGTGACAGAGCTCTCAAAATTAGGAGTACTTGCAATTCTTTTGAATATCTCTAGCAAAAAAAAAAAAAGGGATCACTATATCGCTAAATAGAGTGTTCTACTTTCAGCTCAGAAATAAACAATTCCATTTGAGCAGAGACATAAAGTTTCCCTGTCACCTATCACTGATGTAATCTTTCAGCTATAGGAACCAATCTCCTCATTCTCTTTGTTACCCAGCTTCCCCTCAACACCTCCTTCCCTCTCTATGGCAACGCTGACAGGCTGTCAGGCAATCTAACCTGTTGGACCAAGATACAGCTCCAGCCCTTCCCTGACTTTATAAAACAGGACAGGAGAGGCAGTAACTTCCCCTTTCCCCTTCTCCCAGACAAAATATATTTTTGCTATAATTAAATTAAAGTGATTTAGAAACAGATTTGTCACCGTGACCCATGTCAGCAAGGTCACAGGCCTTTCCTTTGAGGGAAGACTCAACTACAAGAGAAGATTAGCTTACAACACTTGATAATATTTGAGTCACCAAACTTCTATGAAATTGTTTGCCAAATAACTCACAATTCTCATCTCAAACCAATGTTGCCTCCTTCAATGGTGATCATTACCAAAGAATGCAGACAAACAGTGGGTCAGAAGATGGAGTGGGACTGTTTATTGTGTTTTCAGGATTAAATGTTAGTATCTGTACTGTAGAGTACCTTCTTCCTTTTCCATCAGTTCAACAGTATTTAAATTATTTCTCTCCATTATGCTACTAAAACTCCAGTATATAAATTGGGAGCACGCTATCACTTTTGTTTAGTATATTTAAAACCTCAGACTGATCACTGTTGATTAAACTTATTCTAGAATCACACAACTGTATTGCAGAGTATTATCAGAACCAGGGAAATTACTCAAGAATTAATTAAAAAGCAGAAGAATAAGGAGAAGGTCATTGTAGATAGTGAGTATTTCTCACCTACAGGAATGGATATTTTTGACTCTGTGAATAATGTTACAATAGTAATTTTAGTTAACTGCCATAGATGTTGAGGTAAATTTAAAAGAGAGGATTTTGCTTTCAGGGGTCTGTGCTTTTGTCTACAGTATATAAAATATCCTGTCAGCCTTTTGCTTGAGAGACCACACCACTGGCATTTTGTTGTTCTTTCTTTCCACATCACTTTCCATTCCATCTTGGAAGCTCGTTGTTAAATTTCATTAAAAAAACAGCAGGTCTCTTCCCACAACTTTTAGAGTTAGGAAGAATATCAAAACCAGCACAAATAGCTTACTTCTGTTCACATTTGACAGGCACACATCATTCTTGCCCTTTCCAGTTCAAGCTAACGAAATGCTGTCACAATAGACAACTAGTTCACAGTAATGAGCTTCTAAAATGGGGAGATCATGACTGGATTTTAACTAAACTACATTTACTGATTTTATTTCCATTCAGAGATTACTTTCTACTAAAGAAAGAAATCCAGGAAAAATTAAATATGATGCCACTACAGGACAACATTGGAATTAATCCAAAGCCAGACAATTCCTATCACAGGAAAACTGAGAGGTAAATGTGTAGGATATGTTTACAGCAGCATGAGAAAAGGAACAATGGGTGCTGTGGGAGAGACTCTCCTCTCCTTAAATGGTCTTGGAGTCACCTTGATCTTATCCTGTGTGTACATGACCATTGAAAGGAAACAGAACATCTACTACTGCTGAATTACAGCAAACATCTCTGATGTGAAGACAAGAATTTGTGAAATTTGAGAATTTTCATTTCACACAGGCTAAGGACTAGATCCTACCAAAGTGTCAGGCATATTCAAGTCAGACAGGGCTGAACTGGCTCTTCCATGTACCTTCCTAGTGCGGCCACAGATATTCTGGCTAAGATTTAGCTGCTGGCTGTGTGTCTCAGAAAGATGATAGGTGGAAAATTCCTGTCTGCCTGTGAAAGACTTCACGCATATACACTTCTATGCATCTTGTTTCTAAAGGGGAGTCTAAAAGTTGTTTGCACACTGAGTAGTAGATCAATTCCAGTCAACTAACTGGAAATTTTAAGTGTATCCCAACCACTATAAATATGCCTAAGTCTGTGAACCAAGTATCTTTATCGACTTATGATTCAGATTAACCATCCTTTCTCCAAAGCTGCAGCTACGCCTCCAAAGACAATGTGAAGTCTTCTTTTGCCTTTATTTCCAGTCTTATGTAAGGAAGGTTCTGTCCATCCCACATTGAAAAGTTTGATTTTAGATCATTTATGCAGGAACAGAGACAAATAAGGTCTAGGTCCTTGTCTTGAGTTTTTTTGAAAGCCAGCTTTTCCACATATCTTAGGAGAATACAACCACAAAGAATTGTTGTGTAGCATGCATAAAGGCATCTTTCAAAACATTTACAGCAAGTATGTACGTAATTTCAGGTGCTTCTCAATTATGTTGCAATTAAAAATGGAGGAAGGAGATGGGGCTGGAGGATGGCTAAACCCTGTTCCACTTTTAGCATGATTTAGTTTAAGATTTCTAAAATGAAAAGTAAACATTTCAAAAAGAGCGTACCTGAGGCTCAGAGACAGAACTAGCTGACCTGAAGATGCAAATTAAGTTGCAAATTAATCAGTGTGTGAATATAGATCTATATTTGATGGCAGTTAAATTTTATTAACTGGATAGAAATTTTTTCATCTGAAAATCAACTAGATTTGTAGAAGTCAAGGAGAAGGACATGATAAATAAAATTTAAACAGGGATGAGGATCAGACCTTTCTTATGCATGGTTTATCCCGATGTAACTCTACTATATTTTGATGTCTTATGAATACCACATAAAGTAAGAGGGATATCCTACAACTGGTGAATCTGTTAAGGGTTTTAAGACTGGTTAGGCAATGCACACTGATCCTAAGTTGCATTTGCTAGAAATCAAAGGGAAGTTGCACTTAAAAATATCACAGTATGGCAAATAAACACTAAGACCATGAAGATACTGATCCAGTGTAGAGATTTTTCTGAAAAATCGCAGACAGGGCAGACTTAACTAAATAAAATGAGCTTAATAGTTTCATTTCTGCACAAATAAACAGTGCTCTAGAGACATCGCACCTTGTTGCAATTAATTGGTTTATAGTTTGTCCTAATTTCAGCGTAGAGCTATGTGGGCATGCCTAGGTTGTTATTCTATGCCACTCACCCCGTGGGCTGGGAGTAGGGGATTCTCCCTTCTGAGATGGTGGGCATGGATTCAGGTGGAGGAAAAAGGTGGCAGAGCACTGGGGTAATTCTGCTGGAGTTCTGACCAGAGGGTTTATCTGCCACTGGATTTCATGGGCTTGGGGAGGGAAATACTCATGCAGAGGGTCCAGAGGCCACTTTTTTTCTGTGTGTCAGAGGGCCAGGCAGTGCCAGGTAGGTTGGTCAGTCGGTGAGTAATTTTTTCATGTGCATCATCCTCTTTTTTTATACTTTTATTCTTAATTTTTTGCTGTTACTCTTGGTTTTCTCACTGCGTTGCTATTTCCAGTAAATTCTTCTTATCTCTGCTTGGGATCTCTGCCTTTTTTCTGTCACTGGAAGGGGCTGGGAGGAGGAGCAGCTTGTGGTTTTTCATTTTAGTGGGAGCACTAATACAATTCCTGAACCATGACACGGTTTTATAAAGCAAATGTTTCTGTCATATTAACAACTTGCTCATAAGCCTGTTAGAAGCAATGTAGATCTCCAGGCATAGATCAACAAACAGAAAATACACCCAAAAGATTATTGTGTTGAAAATGTTACAGATGATATCAAGGATTAACTGTTTGACCCTATTCTATTTGTATTACTTTCAGAATTTCAGATAAGTAAAAACATTAACTAAATGTAATACCAGATGTTTTCCAGTCTTTATACTGTAATTGTTGTAGAACAGTTTAAGATTACTTAGTTTACTAATAATATAAAGAGAACAAAAGCAGACTTGTCTCTTAATTAGCGTTCTTAGAGGAATTACAACTTCCTTAAACAGGGGAATTATACACATAGACATAATCATCATGCTTTCTTATTTGATTTTCAAGACTCTTCTAAGTTCTTTCTGTGCAAGCCACCTATGTATCTTTCACAAAATGGAAGCTGAAGTTACATTTGGGATACACAGTTTAGTAGATGCATGTTGTCCATGCTTTACATCTTTTTTCTCTTGCATTTGGCTATTTGCCAGAACAGAAATGTTTAGAACACAGAATTCATTTTGGCCATATGAAGTACCATAATATAGAATATGAGCTAAAGATATGTCTGAAGTATTCAACAAAGTAGACATACAAAAAATGACTGAGGCTTTTCATCTTTTAGAAAATTACTTTGAATGGCTAGAAATTATACACCAGTGAAAAGGAAAATGTAAGGCAGATATTCAGCACTTGCTTTACTTTGTTCATTCATTACCAATTTAGCAGGGTTGACAACATTTTTTCATGGGGTGAAATTTTGATTTGTATTGAAACTGAAAATCAATTTGCTTTCTGATGGACATTAGTTTCAGTAGAGCAAATGTAAAAGCTTCACACCTTTCATTGATGCCTGAATTAGGCCAAATTAAAGGACTTGATATGCTTGATTGAGTGGTTATATGCCACTTGTCAATATTACTAAAACAAGCCATACTGAAAATCACAAATTAGTAACACTGAGAGAGCACAAGGAAAATTGCTGGAAGATATTTGGGATAATGGTATTTTCTAATGGTGTTGCAATAGATATGTCAAATCACAAGAATTGCATGCAGTTATGCTTCATCTATGTTTAGAGCTTTGACCCAAGTTTCCATTAATATCAAGAGGAATGCTAGAGGAAAAGTCAAAGTTTCTGTATCAAAGTGCTCATATTTGACTAATCAGAACATCTGCAATTAAGCATCAGTTCTGAATAACTCATCTCCTGACCAAAACCAAAATGTCAACACACCACCATTTAGGCCCTAAAACTGTACAATATGACAGTGAGTGAGGTGGCAACAGCTCTTTTTAGGCATATTGTTTAATAGCTTCCCTCAAGAGGAAGTTTTCAGAAATTTCCTGTTTCAGAGCTCAAATTATGTCTGCTGGGTTTTTTTTTTTAATTTTGTTTAATATTTCTACTAGATCTGCATGATTTTTCTAAGTAGGAAACCTAAGAAAAATTTGATTTGCAATGACTGCTGTCTTGGATTGACTATCCATTCTTAATGCCATTCATGTGATAGTTGAATGTAAGCACTGGTGATTGCAACTATTTAATATAGAAAATGGGGGCATTTATCAATAAATCACCATATTAAATTAATTTCTCTGTTGTTTTTTTTTAACTTCTTCATTTATTTAGGAGCTTTCCTGACATCTCAAAGTAACAGTAGTAGACCATGGATGAGTATTAAGCTAATTCTTGTTTCTTGTTTTGATCATCTGTTTTTGCAAACTCTGGAAAGAAACCCATAATAAATTGAGTGCCCTTGCATTAAGATCCATAATAGCCCTATCTGGAAGAAAAAAGAGTTTTTACTTAAATGATTCACAATAATATAAAATCATAAAGTTATTTAGATTGGAAGGGACTTTAAAGATCATCTAGTTCTAGCCCCTTGCCATGGCTAAAGAAGCTAAACACCCCCAGCTCCCTCATCCCCTCCTCACAGGACTTGTGCTCCAGGCCCTTCCCCAGCTCCACTGCCCTTCCCTGGACTCACTCCAGCCCCTCAGTGCCTTTCTCACAGTGAGGGGCCCAGAACTGGACACTGCACTCCAGGTGTGGCCTCAGCAGTGCTGAGCACAGGGGGACAATCCCTGCCCTGCTCCTGCTGGCCACACCACTGCTGACACAGGCCAGGATGCCACTGGCCTTCCTGGCCACCTGGGCACACCCTGGCTCATGCTCAGCTGCTGCCACACAACACTTCTGGGTCCTTCATTTACTCATTATTTTTGTTTGTGACCTGACACCAATTTACATGTCCTATGTGGGTTCTTTTAGTTCACATAATGCAAAGCATGGCAAAATATGTTTTCATACAGAAACATTTTCTAACACAATAAAAGCATTTTATCTTCTAATCATCAATTTCTTCTTCTTTTCTTGGTACAAATAGTGCTCCTACTGAAATGCTAGACATAAAGATGGGTTTGGGACTCTTATTTTCATCTTTTCACTTGAAATACACTTCAGCAGAGAAAGTCGTAGTGTCAAAATAGATTTTTTTTCCTTTAATTTTGCACTGCAAGTTCATCCAAGGCATTTGACTCAAGAAAAAAAAATTACTTCTGCTATGATTAGATAATTTTTTTTACTCAGACACCTGAATTAAACACCTTGAAAAGCTTCTGAGTGCTAGTCTGATTTTATCTTGCTATCATTACCATTGTTTAAACCATAAGTGATCACTCATTAGTGATAGTTTTATTCATACATTTCAAGAGAGATGAATTTAGACTGGAATGTGTGCAGGGAAATCTTGCTAGAAATGGGCAATTGAAAGGAGACTTTATGTTTGGAAAGGACACTTGAGAAAGATATACATTCATTTAATTCAAGAAATAAAATACAGAAATCTGTAAAATCACCAGGATGACAGGGATGAGAGAAGAGCTAGTTTAAGCTAAAAAAAATTGTCAACAGAACAGATTCATTTGAACTAGTCATAAACAAACTTTGTCTGGATTTTACTTGTCTGAGTAATGAAAAGTGGAAATTGTCTTTCCCCTGGATATTAGAACAAGAGACAGCTGATTTCATCTATCTACCCCGTAACACAGAAAATTCAGTTCTATAGATCTTAATGTCTTTTATTGTTTCTTTAACAATTGTTTCTTCTACAGACTCTCTATAGATTGTATCACTCACACTCCATACCCTGTTCCTTAAGGACTATTCTGTATTCAGAAGTCCTTCTTCACCAGATATTGGCTCAACTGTCCTGGGGAAAGATAGTGAAAATACCCCTCAAAAATATCAGTTTGTGGTGGTTGGTGGTTTTTTTTTACTTTCTGCCTCCATTCCTCAGGGAGTACCATGGAGAAGTCCAGTGTATAATCAGAGACCTCTAGTGTGTGATGTGCTTGTTAGACAGCCCATCTAAGCCAGTTCTCTCAGTCAGGTGCCAGGTTGGTTTCTTTTCCATTTGAACAAGTCGACTGTTTTTGGCTTCATAGGCACACCTCTGTGAATGCTAAACTGTCAGGAAGGCAAAAGAGCAAACAGAGATAGGGGGGTGCACCTTAAAGCTAAGAAGATTGACTTTGATTAAGATAAACAGCACCTGTTGTGCTATAGAAAATTCAGAAGCAGTTAATAGGTAGATCTTCTGAATTATCACTAAATGTACTCAGCAGCACATTTTAGGATTAGGCATTAAAGCTGGGAAGCAACTTGCAGGCAAAAAAAAAATGAAAACAAGCTTTGGCCACCAAATCATATTTGCTTATTTTAAAAATTTCTAATTGGATTTGCTGGTCTGCAATTCTCACCACTCAAGCAGCACATCAGTGCTAACATATGAAAAGAATAATTTCATTCTAGGGATTTTTCCTAGGCAATTTTTCCTTGACATGCCCAAGTTCTCTCAGTCAAATTTTTGCCATTGTGCAGCACTTTGGGAGCAGAGTACTTAATTGTCTTCTCATGCATGTATATCCTAAAATCAGATTCAACTGTGCATTAATGTCAGATCAATTGTATAGAAATAGAAATAGAAATAGAAATAGAAATAGAAATAGAAATAGAAATAGAAATAGAAATAGAAATAGAAATAATAGATAGAAATAAGTAGAACTATCTGAATAACAGTATTGCCATAGTTCAGGGTAAACTCTGTTCTATGATCCATCCCTGTGGATGTCCCTTTTCAAGCAACAAGTCTGTATCCTGCACAGGTATATTCCAGTGTACTGTCTCTGCCTAAGATGGAGTTAAATTTCCTTATAGTATCCTATATTGTGCTGGTATTTGTAGCTAAAATAGTATTGAGTGGCTTTTTCTGAGCAGAGCTTGCACTGCATCAAGGCTTTCCCTCCCCTCCAAAGGCCCAGACGCAGGGGATGAGCAAGAGGCTGAGGGAACACATCCAGGACAGCTGACCCAAATTGACTTAAGGGGTATTCCATACCATATGACATTGGAATCAGCTGCTGAGGGCAAAGAGGAAAATGTGGGAGCAGTCGTGGTTATGCACTTTGGTTCCAAGCAGCTGCTATAGGTGTGGCTGGACATCTGCCTGCCAATGGGAAGTAATGAATATTAAGATGTCTTATCTCATTCCATGAGCTTTTCTATTTTATTTTCTGCCCCTGTTCTGTTGAGAAGGGAGAAAAGAGCCAGAGGGTTAGGGGGTCAAGCAGCCAGCCAAGGTAAACATGTTACACAATTGATCCTGTTTGGTCTGTAACCCACAGCTTACAACCACAGAATTATGTAGGTTGGAAGGACCTTTAGCAATTTAAACTCCTTTGCTTGAAGCAGGTTCCCTTAGTGCTGGCTGCTCATGGACTTCTCCAACCGAGCTTTGAATATATTGAAGGATAGAGATCCCTCAGCCTCTTTGGAAAGTCATTACAGTGTTTTATCACACTCTTGGTGACCTTTTTTTCCTAATGTTGATCCAGAATCTGCCATCTTACAGCTCTTGTCCTCTCATTCTTCCTTTAAGAGTCCATCTCTTTTGTCTCTTATTTTCTTCCATTAGATAGATGAGGACAGCATTAAGATTCCCCCCAGAGCCATCATGCTCCAGGCTCAACAAGCCAAACTCCCTCAGTTTCTTTTCACAGGGAAATTGCTCCTGGCCAATCTTGCACCAGTTTATTTATGTTTTTCTTGTACTCAGCTAACACCTGGGTAACATTACTTCAGGGGAGAAGAAACTTTCTCAGTAAGTCTGACTATATTCAGGTACCTGCAGTTTTTATGACTCAGATACAAATCATACATAGATACATAACAGCCTGCTTACAATGGAAGTGTTAAGCTATTGTAACAAAGGGACAGTATTTCCTGAGAGAGCAGCTGGCATGCTCATCTGCCTTAAAATCTTTTGATCTCCTGATGATAATGAAGCCAGTTGTAACTTCTTCTGGTCCCACAAGGTCCTGTGTCTCAGCTGGTTATTCCAAAATAATTACTCTCCATGGAGCAAGTGTTCATTTTTAGACCTGCAGGAGAGTTCTTTTGATCTCCTATATGTCAGGAACATTTCTGTCCTTCTTCAGAATAGTTTCTCGGCCCAGTGTTTTGTATCACAGACAATGATATCAAATTTTCCCTTGGTTCCTGTGCTCTGACTTAACTTTACCATTTTAAATACATAACTTGAGTCTTCCAAGAACATAAGAAAGAATGTTTTAAGAAGTTTCTCAAATCTGCTTTTGGATTATAAATTGAGATTAAATATTAGTAATTACTTTTATTTGGATTCCCACCATATCATGCTACTGGAGGAGAGGACACCAAGTTGACTGTTTGGTATTCTTTCACACACAGGAATTGTTTCCTGTGTACCTGACCACAGATGTAAAGGTGTTCCTTCTATTTCAGGTTGCCTTCTCTAAGGATGCTGAAAGGTAACTCGGAAACTTCCTAAGGAAACTTCCTAAGTTTCCTAAGGAAACTTAAACTAAGACAAAAGTTAAAGAAAGCAAATCACAAAACCTCTCAGTTCTGTCTTTTAATACAAAGGCTCAAAACCTTCCAATAACCTGACCTGAACACTCAGAAATTATTGTAGAGCAGCTCCAAACAAGTTTCACATTTTCTAATCCTTGTTCTCATGGAGGATTTCAATTTATCAGATATCTGCTGAAAATACCAGCCATCAGACAGAAAACACTCCAGAAGATCCTGGGGTATGGAAGAGATCTTCCTGACATAGAGAGTGTGCCAACCAGGAGAAGTGTCACACTGGAAGCACTTTTAATGAACAGAGGAGGACTGGCTGGTGATGTGATGGTTGGAGGTTTCTTTGGCAAAGAGATCATGAAATTATGAAGTTTCTTGTTCTTGGGAAAATAAGGAGGAGGGTCAACAGAATTACCACCTTGGACTTGTGGAGGTAAGACTCTGGCCTTTTTAGCAGTCTGGGTGATAGAGTCCCTTGGGAGACAGACCTGAAGGACAAAGTAGCCCAGGAAGGATGGACATCCTTCAAGAGAGAAATCTCAGAGACCAGGAGAAGACCATCCCCGTGTGCTGAAAGATAAGCTGCTGGGGGACAAGTTGGCTGGAACTCAGGAAAAAAAATAATAAATTTTATGATCTTTAGGAGGAAGAGGGAGGCAACTCAAGGAGGATTCCAAAATGTCATAAGGTTATGCAGGGAGAAAATTGGAAGCGCCAAAGCCCAGCTAGAACTTAAATCTGACCACTGATGCAAAAGACAATAAAAAATTTGTTACGAATACAGAGAGGAAATAGGAAATTGCACCAAGGGATATTTAGATAGAATATTCTAAAAATTTCCTTCACAGAAAGGATTGTGAAGCACTGGAACAGGCTGCACAGGGAAGTGGCTGAGTCACCATGCATGGAGGCATTTAAAAGACATGTGGTTGTGGCACTTGGAGATGTGGTTTAGTGGTGGACATGGCAGTGCTGGGTTAACAGTAGAGATCAATGATCTTGAAGGTCTTTTCCAACCTAAACAACTCTCTGATTCTATATCAAGGATCAAAATGAACTAAGGAAAAAAGCCTCAAATAAAAAAAAAATCGAGTACTAGAACTAGATCAAACATGAGCCTTCTTCTGATGTTGCTCAAAAGGCAGAACTTCTTTTATTTAAAAGGTAGTGCTTTTTCTGAAGTTTTGTGCAGTGATGACCTGGAAACACTAAAGATGCTAATTATAAATACTAGTAAGCAAATAGTGAATAAAAAATAATGAATACATTAAAAAAACCCCCAACAACCCACAAGCAAACAAAGAAAAACAAGTTCCTTGAGGAATTTTTTAAAGAAAAAGCATTATTCACTGGGTATAATTATTCAAATGTTGTGGTGCTGATGATGGAATTGTGTTCAGCAAAACAGTCTTCACAGATGGGCCTGAAGCTTCTGGCCTCACATGAAGTAAACACTGTGCTATCCAAAAAGAGGTGTTATATGTACAAAAATGGTCCTTTGAAATGAATGGAAGTTATTGCTCTTTTCAAGTCAATAAAATGGATTACCCATCAAGTCAAAGGCACAAAACATTATGACAGAATGTTCTGAGCTCAGCGCTGATCCTTTCTGCTGAGGTAAGATGGCTATCACACAAAAATGTTTTGAGGAGAATGTAAAAATTCAAAAATTAGGGATTTTTATTTCAAGAAAGCAATGCAATACAGGCACTGTGGTCTAAGCAGCAGTGATGGTGTACTCAGCCAGATCTGGGTGGTATCTTTAAGTTAAATATGTTCAACTTCTCCCTGAAGAGAAGCAATTCAAAGAGTCTGAAATGACAGACAAGTTATCTGTTTCTCAGAAAGCTTAGCCTATGGGAGGACGGGAAAGAACACAACCAATTATGTAACCTACTTGGTCATTTTTGGAGCTCTATGAAAGTTAAAATCTATGCATATACAAAGAAAACTCACATGATTGAACTCTGCATATTTAGAAAACAAGCTCAGGAAGTATTCTGAGATAACAATTGACTGTAGAGCTTATTAAGAAGTCTTTTTAATGAAGCAGCATTTAATTGTACTTCTCCAATCGTGATCACCAAAGATACCGATTAAGTTTTCTTTTCACTGTGCAGCCAAGATAAATCAGAAGCACTTTAGCCTAAAAGAACATTCAGCCTAGCACTGTAGTACTAGTATATTATAAAGACTATTCCAAATGATATGGTTTTCCTGCAGTTTGGGTCTACTGTGAACTGTAGGCTTCAGTATCTCTGTAGTATTAAGCAAAAACTGAGGCGGTACCTCTAATCCTCTGTTCTGCACTCCTCATTTCAAGAAAGACATGGAAGTGTTGGAGCAAATTCAGAGAGAGAAACTGAGCTGGTGAAGGGTGTAGAGAGTAAATCAAATAAGGAGCAGCTGGGGGTGTTTAGCCTGGAGAAAAGGAGGCTCAGGAGAGAGCTTGTCATTCTCTACAATTGCCTGAGGTGAGATTGCAGCAAGGTAGGGGTTGGCTTCTTCTCCCAAGCAGCCAGCAACAGAACAAGAAGAAATGGTCTCAAGCTGTGCCTGGGAAGGTGCAGGCTGGACATCAGGAAGAATTTTGTCACTGAAAGATAGAACTGGAACAGTCTGCCCAGCAGGGTTGTGAAGTCACTTCGCCTGGAAACATTCATGAAGCGACTGAACGTGACAGTGCTATGATTTAGTTGACATGGTGGTGTTTGGTTGAAGGTTGGACTTGATGATCTTGAAGGTCTTTTCCAAATTTAATGATTCTATGAACCTGTGAAACTTAAGAGGAGATTGCATCATGCTTATTTAAGAACAAGTTTGCAAAATCACATGGAATAATAGAGATACTACATTATGAAGCCAATTTCATTTTCATCGTCTCCCATCTCCTTAATCACTGAGTAAAAGCAAACAAAAAACCCCTAATGTACCTCAATCAAAATTGCATTTCAAGAGCATTATACTGCAAGTTATCTTCTAAGCAGTAGCTAAGAGAGGCAGTGATTTTTGAAAGGTGATCAACTGTCAGAAAGAGAAATCACATCAATACCAGCCTGAATTAATGCTCTCACATGCACTGACACATCTCACAGAGCTCCGACGAGTGATGCTGCTCTTCTCCTAGATTTGTTCCATTTAGGCTGGCAACAGTGAACCAAGATAGCTGTGTAGAAAAATCTCTGATGATGAGGTGAGTGAGCAATGTGGATGAGGAATGCATTAGTGCAGGAAAACCCTGTAGACCAGGCTGTGTTTCCTTGTCTCACCTCCAGTCAGGATGGAGAACAATTTTTCACAGTGTTGCTTGGTTTATGGAGCCATACAAAAAGACTTTCTCCTATAAGTAGTGGCTCAGTAGTCATTGTGCACTTTTTCTGTGCTTTTCTCTGTGCATAATAATATAGGAGGAGTTGTTCTCTGAGGCTCTTTCAGAAACCTATTTTCCAATATTACTTCTTACCTCTCTCAAACAAAAATATTTGAGCATTTTTCATTAAAGTCCTAGTCCTAATAGCAACTGTTGAGCAGAATAACCTCAGAACAGGCATGAGAAGTGGAATTTTCATTAAAACAACTGCAATTTTCCTGCTACTTGTGTAAGTTTATTATTCCATTATTGATGTTGGCCAAGATCCAGGCCCATTGTACCATCCTATAAAATGTGCTATAAAGTGAATTTGCTACTACAGTGAAGTGCATCTGTCACCCCAATTATGCAAAGCAACTGGTTGCATCAAAAACTGAATTAGGATCTTTCATCCATTTATACAAGAAATGCCAACATGAAATACATGTTTATTTTGTAGTAAAGATACTGTATTACCACTACTATAGAAAATTGAGTCTGTATAACAATGCAATTCCCGTAATATAAAAATATTTTTTTTTTACTTTGGTCAATACCTCAGTTGCTGTGAACAATGTCCTGGAGAATAAAATCTGACTTATCAAAGCCATATTTAAAAAAAAGTCCAAAAGAATCATCTTACCCGAAAAATTTTATCAAAGGGGTAGATTCTGACCCCCTTTTTCATGTTGTATAATATATTGATATTCTATTAACATCATCAATAATATCAGTAGAACTCCTTGGGGTTTAAAATGTTAATAACTGTGTTGGTATTTAAATCTCATTTTACATAACCCTCTCCTCTGCACCAAAGATACCTAAATTTTGGTGAGGATCCAGTGATGTCAGCTGGTGAGTTGAAGTTTAAGTTCACTCGTACTGAAACAAATAAGCCACAGAAACTTTCAGAATGTTTAGGTCTTGTTGAATTTTGGAGGTATTGAATAAGGAGGTTGCAGAACACCTATCATCAAAGATCTGCAAGAATATGTTACACAAATCTTTTGGAAAGAGGGAAAGAGACTTTATCAGGCCTTGGGACAGACTGATAGACAAGAAAAGTTCTCGAGGTCACTTCTAGCCCCAGTGTTTCTGATTCCATGACATGTGATGGAGGGTCGCAGCTCTATGCCATTCATGTCACTAAAATCAAATCAAAACCTCTGGTTTCATCTTGAATGACTACCATGAAGACAAATCTGACATTTTTTTTTACAATTGCAGGACTGGTTTTGATGTTCTTTCTGAAGAGAAAGAATACTTTCTTATCTTCCCTGGAATATAATTCAGGAAACTCAGTATATTTTTATACATTCTGGACATACTTTCAAAAGCTTTTTAATAGAGTTTCTGTAATCTTCCTGTCAAAAAAATCATATTTTGATAGCTTTATCTTTCAATTTCCATATCAGCTGGAGCCATATCAAGATGTATGCCATTTAAATGCCCTTTTCCTGGGATTAGGAAATACAAGGGAAAAAAAGTAGTCTGAAATAGTTAGCACCATGAAGAACATCTAAGTGTCTTAAACCTGTGAAGAACCAATTCAAAATAGCACCATTTTTTGGTATTACCTATAGATGTATTTGTATTACCTATAGATGAGTCTGAATTAAGCACCTAAAATCTCCATAAACGCAGTATAGGCGTGTTTTCACAGCATGTACATAGTGAGTGGAAGAGTCTCGAGCTCTGGAGTGAGTTCATCTGAAATGCCACTTCGCAAGGCTATTTCCAGCTATGGGATTCTGACTAGAAACACATGTTGGATATAAGACTGTACACAGTTTGCTGGAAGATTCATGTGTTTGTAAAAGGTTGTTTGCCCAGCTATGCTGGATGTACCTGAGAATACTTGACTAGTGCTTGATTATTTGCCAGGAACTGGAAAAATGATTATGTAATCTCATTTTATGTAAGTCCTTCTACATCTGAAACTATTCCAAACTACATCTTTTTCTCTCTGCTTGTGTTATAGTCCTAACCATGAGCCAGCAGTAAGTCTATGTATTTACCAAGTATGTTTCACTTCTCATGACAGAATCCACAGCCAAGATTATAATTCCATGATGGTAATAGAGGACAGTCCTGGGTACTGGTTTACACTACTAGAGCTGTGTATTCATCTATTTTTGAAAGATTCCTTGACACTGTCTTTCAGCAGTGCTTCAACACAGCCGCAGGAATTCCCTTTTCAGTAAATATATAGATTTTAAGTAAGCACTGATTTGGACATATCTTCCTGTTCCCATGAACTCTTTTTACTACTTATGAAAATGGTGCTCTTTGCCGTACCATGTTGCATCTTCAACAAGAAGTCTGGATGAAAAGTCTTTCTCAGCATAATCTTTAACTTGGCAGAAAAAAAGAGATGTTTTTTATGGGATAAGGTGGAACTCTTTCATTTATTACAGAAATATAAAAGAAATTATGTAGTAAAAGACTGACCTTCTCCCCCCTCAGTTTTCTTTATATTGGTGGGCAGCACTGCCTTCCCTAACTGTGCTTTTAAATAAATACTGCCACATTGCACATTTACTGCTAAATTCAACATGGTGAGTGTTCGTAAGGTTCTTCTGAGCATTTTTAGTCCCTGGGTACTGAAATTTCTGCTTTTGTGAATGATGAAGAAGCTTAAATGTTAAACAGATGGCAAGACACCATTGAGCTGAGATAGTTTTGTCACCACAGCGCTTGAAGCCGTGGAGTACTTCACCATCTTAATGTTCAGGCATTTATCTGGGTAGACATAGTTACTTTGTGGATATAATTTTTGGACTCATTCCTGAGTTTCATCAAAGTAGCACTCTATTTGTCCAAGCACTTTTTTCATTTTCCTAGTCCATTTTCCTCTCCATTTTCCTAGTCACTCTGAAATACAAAATACAGAACGAAGACACAAATACTGGGAATGTGTAACCCACACTAAAAATAAGGTGATTAAAATTCACCATAAATGTCAGTGAATAGTTCACTTAATATATTTTAAAATTGAATTTGGACATGACAGTTGTCAAGCCAAAGATCCTGCCAATCACACATGTCCACTATTATTACAGACTAATCTATATCCCTGGGTTTTTCTGTCTTCCTGGATTTCTAAAACACAGAGCATTAAAACAGAAATGTTCAGAAAGTCAGGCATTTTATTAAAGTTACATTGCATACTTCAGAATGTATTACTTTAGGAATTATCTTTTGGAAGATGCTATTCTCTGGGAAAAAACAGAAATTACTTCAGCCAAAAGTGAAACAGTTATCAATGCTTATTTTACTAGTCATTATGAGCTTTGGGGAAAAAAAAACAATGTTTCAGCTAATAACAAGCATTGTTTTGGTTGTGGTTTCTAAACATTTGCAACAATACATACTTGCTTTTCTAAATTAACTTTATTACAGGGAAAGGACAAAACTGGAGAACAAGACAATTCACAAGCAAACCTCAAAATGACATATGACTAAAATATGAGACAGGATCAAGCAACAGCAAATGTCATAGACCTTTAAACTATTTTAGTGATTGCTAAATATGGCTGCTGGCAAAAAAAATTAACTGGCTGCGTAAATCTATCAATCATTAATGTAAAACTCCTACTATATGCCTCAATACCAGCTCCAGTCCCACAGTCTGTTTGCAGCACTTGTATTTAATGCAGCAACAGCTGTAGTCATCTGATCTGATTGACAGTATTAAAAACAGATATCCTTTTCATATTAGATTAAATATGTAGAGGAAATACACTATGATACAAACCAAAGACCATTAAATTTGATGTATGTGCTTTTTGAAAAAATGTTTTGGTTTATATAGAGCCATGGAAACATGATATACTGAGAGAAACTTGAGTGAGAAGACAGGCACTGGTTTTCCAAGTGTTTTGCATAAAACTAATGCTCGTTTATACAGAATTCCCTGAGCTACATCATTCCCCCACCACCATCACGTCTTAAGGGCTGAAAGACAGGAAATTCTATGAGTTTAGCTTACCCCACCTCAAAAAAACCCTGTCCAACGTCCTGCAGCTTAGACACTTAAGCCAGAATAGGTTGAAATCATAAACATTCAAAAAGTTTTAATTCCTTCACTGTTTTTGAGTAAAGAGAAAATTGAACTTCAAGTATTCAAGAATCTAATAAATCCGGGTTATGACTTCATTGTTTTGTTATCCAGGAAGCAATTTTAAATGAAAAAGAAGGTGGAAAAAAACAATATAAGTTTTAAATGTCCTTGTATTCTTTCAAGCTATAACTCCTTGTTCCTAAAATATGTTTCTGCCCTTTTATCTTCCTGCCAAGTGGGTAAAAGATTATTTTTTAAAACAAGCAAAAAACAGTATGTGTTTTTATAACTTGTTATTTATGTTATTTTTGTTATTATGTGTTTTTATCATTTATGTGTTTTTATTTGAGAGATAAAAAGATACCAAATAATTTATTTTCCTGTTAAAAGGGCACTCAGACAGAGAATTACAAATATTCATGTCAACAATACAGGGCCTAGATAGCCCAAAATTGTTCATGTCAAAGATTTCAATACAAAACTCTTTTTTCTAAAAATGTAACAAATACAGTACAGGAATTTGTGTATAGGACAAGACCAGTTTTGACAAATAAATTCATAGCAAACCTTTAATTTAGATTGTGTCTTGAAGTACTACATTTGATGTCAGTCACTTCTGCAGACGTATTGGATATCACATCAAGGCTTCTGTGTTTATTTGAATATCTTGTGCATTTTGATTGTTTTAATGCCAGGAAGTACAGAAAATGGCATTACCTGTTAATGCAGTCAAATATTCACAAACCATTTCAAATACATACAAAAAAATCTTCCTTTTTCATCAGTAGTTTCATGTTTGGAACAAGACAGGTTCTTCTTTCATTTATTGCACTGTAGATTCTCCTTTCCTAGATTGAAACATTGAAGACAAGTTCACATTACAATGTGGGTAGGGTCAGAACTCCCTTTTATTGAAAAAGGCTTTCTGAAACACTTGATTGCAGCGTGATACTTGCCAAACTATAATTATCAACAGGGAAGAATATCCTACGTTGCACTTTCTAAAAGCAGTTTGCTTAGGTAAGAGCATTAATGACAGTATCAGCAGCAAAAGCTCCTGGCTCCGTGCTAGGCTGGGTACATGCACAGAAGGAGTAGCTTGTGTATTACTCATGGGATGCCTCCTGCAGCTTGAGAGCTCTGGCCCAGACCCATATTCATATTTGGAAGACACCAGTGCAGCAGTCACCTTAGTCTTGCCACGAGCAGTGCGCTGTGTCTGTGACACCTGGGGCCTGACGCGGCGCACGGCGCTTGCCCGGCACAAGCGCAAAGCAAAGCGTGCTGGCTTCAAACAGCTCTGCTGAGCTGGGGAACAGGATGGTGCTGCACCAGGTGTGCACCCCCGTGGCTATGGATGTGGCAAAGGGGAGGCTTGTATTAGCAAGTGCAGTATTTGTGGCATAGATATGCAAATCTACCTTTCCACAGGGAAAAATTAATAGAGGCGGTAATGATCATCATCATCTTAGTTGTTCATATTGCCTAAAAAAAAAAAATTTGAGTGGGATTGTTATTGCATTTTAATTGCTCTTTGGAAGGTTTATTGATTTTATTCTGACATACATAGAAGACAAAGTAGATATACTGTAACTGCTAACATTTGAAATGGAAAATAATGGGGTTAGCTGCAAACTGGGGTATACTACAGAACATCAGGAGATTTCTTTGTTAATTATTTCTTGTCTTAGACATGCTCAGAGGTCATCCACTGCTTTCTAAATTTGCAAGCTTATTGCAGACCAGTCCAAGGTTATGTAACTCTCCAAACATAATTGTTCTGTGTACAATATTAGCTAACAAGTAATTATAACTACTAGCTGCTCCAAGCTGATAATATGCTCAGGAAATTCATATATTTGGAGTTGTCAGTTTAGGTCAAACTATTTGAGAAAAGGCCTGACTTAATTTGAGAAAATGCCTGACTTGAGTGTGCCAAAAGAGAGTATTCAGATATAAGTAATTGCATACCACGTGCTGCCCCTGAAATAGAATAATTTAAAATCTAAATATCTTAAAATTTACAATTCCTAAGATAATTTTTCTCAGAATATGGATTTGAAAAAGCATTATATTGATAACATTTTGACAAAGTACTGAAAGCTCAACTCTAGGACCACGTGCCAGGTGGCAAAGGAGTTACATGGTTTGCATCTATCTTTAACTAAATTACTGCTTTGAAGTCAATAATTGTATAGCCATCTTGGATACCAGAGAAAGCTTTTTCTACCATCTAATCATGCTTAATATACACTTACTTTCAAAATAATGGAAGTCTTTTCATTTAAAAAAATCTGCCTTCAAAGATTTTCTTCCATACACTGGATTGTGTTGTTTTGGGGTTTCTCCTTCAGTTTCAAAGCTGTTAGGACATTATTCTTCTAAGTACTGAATTACAAAAAAAAAAAAAACCTAATCAATAACCAGCTAGGAAATAAGAAATTAAGTGCCAAAGAAAGAATTTCAAAATGAGAAAAAAAAAAGGGGGGGAGGGGGAAAAGGAAACTGGTAACTTAAACCCCCAATGTTCCCTTGACACTGAAAAATCACTGGAGAACAAAATTCAGAAAGGAGTTATTAAAATTATTATGGTAGCATTTTAGCAAAAGATACAGTACTGATTTTAGCCCAGAACACATGGCTAGAAGAAGTGGAAGATGTCACAGCTTTAAGTGATTTGAGAGGTCTTTCAGCTTTGTGATGTTTAATGGGATCACCCATCATTATAGCAGAACAAATAGTGCCAGAGAATAATCCACATAAGTGCTCAGAGGCCAACAGACACCAGATCTCCCAGGGGCCCCATAGCTCTGTACAACTACCTGAATGTCTCTCAGTGCCTTTATATCTCAAAGCCAGCACTGGTATGGGCCCTTTGCCATTCTTTCACTCACTAATTTCACCAGGATTTTAAAGCATTTTATATTTATTTGAATTTTGCACCAAGATAAAGGGAACTAGAGCAATAGGCTAAGTAACATTGGTATTTTTGCCACAAAATATGTGAACATATGTCATAAAGTGTAATTTCTCCAGAAGTCAACCTGGAAAGGGTGGAAACCAAAGAGAACATTCAGTTTAAAAACATGTACTCACCATGTCTTTTTAATTCTTCTAGGACATTCAGAGTTTCATAGTATCTTTTGAAATTGTGCGAGTTAATTTTAGGAAGTATATTATCTGCACCAGAAAAATTCCTTGCAGACGTTGTTTCTTGCCCCCAATCAGCTTTGCTTTATCTGTTTATCAGCTGTTGTCACCTCAGAAATACTACTTGTTGTACTATAACTGCATGTTTTTTTCAGCCTTCCCAGAAAAGAGGTTTTGAATGCCCTTGTGTCACAGGTGTGAGGACTTCAGGAATGCAGTTGCATGTCTGAAAACATAGTCCCCATAAGATAGGTCACCATAACAGGAGCTTGTGATAAGGGCAGATGGCAGAACATTAATTCCAGGCCTAACAAAGGTGAGGGTTTGGAATTAGCACACCAAACAAAATGCCTCCGTGCAAACTGTGGGAACTTAAGACTTTATCCAGACAGAAAAATTGCACAGCAGAAAACTGGGAAAGGATATAGATGCCAGCCCAAGTTGTGGGAATGGCACCTATGCCCATGGATACCTAGGACCGGACTGTGTTAATAAAAGCGTTACCTCCATAAAAATGACTCCCATCACCAAAGACTAGGGTGAAGAAGGACCAGCAGGATAACACAGGAATCCACAGTGTAATGATATCTTCTGCTTTATCTCTCTCTCTGTGTCTCACTCTGTCCCTCTCTCCCTCCTTCCTATTTCTTTTTATCTCTCTACCTCACATTCACTGTTAAATAAAATCTGTACGATTGACTTTGCCATATGGTCTTGTTTGCACCTTAATGTAGGTGGAAGCATCTCTTACAATCTGATCTTAATAACATAATTCTCCTTCACACTATATTTCAGAAGTATGAAAAATCTCCTCTGCCATTTAGGGCAGTGTCTTGAATAACCATCCCAACAAAATCTGTCATTTTAGAATAGACATAACTACAGTATCAAAGTATTTTTCCTGCTGAATTTGCTTTCTCAGTCTTCAGAGATTTCACTTTTACTCAGAAAAAGCATGGAGTCAGCTGAACTATAAAATATTGTGAACCTGGTGAGCAGCCTTTACCCAAGATGTTCTGGTTGTTACAAAAAAAAAAAAAAAGTCTTTTTTGTCTGAGAAATTTCCTGTTATTTGTTAGCTTGCTTGGTGGAAATTGCAAAGTATGCATTTAGTTCACACTGTGCATACTTCTCTGTAGAAATATGTATGCCCCTGTATGCCTCATTTGGCTAAGAGTTATAGTAGTTCTATACCCATTCTTTAAGCACTTTTTAGTTCCTCTGGGTTGAACTTTCAAGTCTTTTTTCTTTGATGCACCTTCTAGTTGCTGGTTCTTGTTAAAAGTGACTGCATAAGACCATGCTAGAGCCATCACACCACAGAAAGGCTCTAATATACCAGAGAAAACATGCTTACACTATGTGAGCTATGTATCCATCCAATTTCCCAGGTATCCTCAAATTAATTGTTCTACTGCTCTAATTCCTTTTTTAAAACATGACCAGTGGCAATGTCACATCCAAAAGTTTTGAGCTAAAGTTTTGAGCCCTTTTCTAAGGACACTCATGACTTAATTCTCATCTTAGATATTAAACCATTCCCCTACTGCCTTAGCTATAACTGAACCTTGCTGTCACCTATTCCTCTCCCTTTCAACAATGAACTCCAGCGGAACACCTGTAAAGGAGAATTGCATCACCTCACTTGTATCTGGTTTCGACCCTCAGCAGAGACCTCTGTTTTTTCTGCATCCTCTTGGTCCTCAGATTCGGGTGGTTGTCTCTATGTACAGTTTATAAATTAATGTATAGCTTACTCTGTGAAAGCAACACCATTATCAGCAGGTATGTAGACCCAGCTACTTAGGCCCCTGTAAACTGTTTAAGTTCCTTATTTACAGTGGATTTTTTTTGTGAAATCAATAGGATAGTTTGTAATGGGATCTTTGTTCTCTTTTAAATTCACTTATATATATACAATTTGCTGGAGCCAGTCTCTGATAAGGCTAACTCATAAATACCTGACTGACAAGAGGCAGTTTCTACCAATACAAAATCTGTAAAGTGCAGCCAGAGTTATTTAAGCCAGGAACTGAAGTTGCTTTTAGTTGCCTGAAAAATTATATATTATATTAAATATTGTATATTCTTTGTGAGACTGGTGAATCTCAGCACTGGTTCACTAATATTGTGGATGGTGATACCTCATGACATTATCACTCCGAAAAGTAGTACATCTTCACCAAAAGTTGTTCTGAATATCAGAAATCTAAGAAATACAAGATGGCCATATATTTGGGAAAGCATGGAAGATTATTTTTTTGAGGAAGCAGGTAAATTCTGGTGGTGCAGTTTATAAGCTCACATTCACATTGATAAACTCCTACTGATCTAATTAATCATACCTATCACATCAAATTTGTCATCAATCTGGCCTGGAGTTTAGAGCTAATTAAAAAACTAATCTGAGGTGATTATAATTTCTAAAGACACAGCTTATTTTCAGCAGAAAAAAAAAGAAAAGTAACTGTACATTAGTAAAGTACTCTCTTTCAGTAGCATGTAGCTTTCATGACCAAGCACATTTTCACTTGGGCTTGGTTTCACATACGATATTTTTAGCCAGGTGTAGTATGTAGTGTGTTAAAGCACACCAGGTTTGTAACATAATTGTGTGAGAGAAACACAATTAGGAACTTCACTTGAAAGGGGTAGCTGTTAGTTCAACACCAGCTTTCCTCACTGAGTGCTGGTGTTACTAAAGGCACAGGATTTCCTTTAAAAGTTAAGAGTATACATAGCGAAGAATGATACATAGCAAAAATGAAGTTATTTCAATGCCTTGAATAATTTATTTGAAGTTCACTAGTATCACAGTATCTGGTTTACTCATTTCACATAACAAAGCACATGCCTAGTCCAGTGCTTGCGGGCACCATTTAGATCTTTAGTGAATAGTATACTATGAATATTTTCTAAGGTTAATAAAGCATTCTTTTCCTTCCACAGCAGAAAACCATTCTGGTACTAAGTGTAGCATTCAGCAAATATTTAGAGCTTGCAGCTAAATCAGTTGTTAAATTAGCATAATCTTTAGTTTTCACTCTTTGCTGGCTATTCTAGCCAGCTAAAAATAAAACAACTAACCCATTATAGTGTTTGGAGAGGATACACAGTAGAAAGCCCAGGGATGGAGCCAGAAGCCAGTTTTGTCCCTAAAGTACATTCAGAAGCTACCTTATGGATTTTCAGTAAGTGTAGCAAGAGAGTTGGAGACTACAGCAGGCTGGATTCTTTTAGCTACAACTGAAAAAGAGATCTGAGTCACTTTGTACTGTTTTGACTTCATGAAACCTGTAGCATGCTGTCAACCTACACAGAAGTTCAGCCTTTCATCTAAGTAAATCTGACTGCAGGAAATGAGCCAAGTCAAGGTCACAATGTAGGGGAGAAATCTTGGATTCAAGTTCCATATGGAGCGTCTCTTTGGGAGCAGGCTAAACAGCACATTAAAATGGGAGGTAAAGTAACACGTGAGGATTGCTTTCAGCGTCTGTAACTGTGTTCCAATTATAGAATCTTTCACATGGTCTCATCAGCAGCCATCTTACAGCTACAAAACCTTCACTGGCTGGTTTTGAACTTCTGACAATTTGGCCCCTTGGTATATAAACATCTCCATGAGCTCCTAGGAAACACCAATTGGCATAGGCATGAGTGCTGAAATGTGGCATCCTCTTCACTTTTGGGAATAGGTCATGTCACACAGAATGGAACTGAGGAGTCTGCCAAAAGAGGACAGTGATAGAAATACGCATAAGGTAAAAGTTATATTAAAAACTTTTTTTTGGCTTCAGAAGAACAAAAAGGAAACGGAGTGTAGGTCTAGGCCAGAACCTGTTCCTGTGCTGTTCTTCAACGATTTTCATCTTAATTTCAGAAACTTGGTGCTATGTTTGCCCACCAAAATGATGATCACAGAGTTCTACACCTTAGTGTCAACAGCTGAGTCAGTGCATTGCCAGGGGGAGAAGGGAATGGAAACAGTGGGACCACAATGAGAGACTTGTGGAACAAGCTTAGGAAAGAGAAGTGCCTACTGACATCCCTGAGATTTATGCTTTTATTAGTTTCAGGACCTGAGGAGAACAGCAGTCCAGAAAGGGAATTTTGACACTGATGAGGTAAAGGGAAGGCACTGAACTTTTGGCAGTAGTTGTAAAGCAAGGTGAAACAGAAGAGACAAAGCTTTCCTGGCACAAAGGAATATCCACCCAACTCAGTTTGTGAGTCAAACACAGACTAGGAGATTGCACCCATGTTTACATTCTGGAATACAGCCTGGTCTCAGTGCCTGAAAGCAAGGAGCACAATGCAACTTGAGTTTACATGACCCATGCAATCTTCTAAACCATGGCCAAGCATTGTCCAGGACAAACAGAAAAAGCTGGCACTGGCCAGAATTGTACCAGGGAGCTTACATAATGATACATCAGTGCTCAAATTGCACCGCGGCACAGTGATTTTATTTATTGTGGAAGTAACTTAGGAAACTATCTTGGGCAGTAGGAAGGATGCTACTATGCCATGCAAGACAGCATTACTGCTATGACAGCACTATGCAACATCTGAATATAACTTTGAAATGCGCTTGCAAGTAAACCATAGCTGCAGTACTTGAAGCATCTGCAAATTTATGGAATTAAAATCCTTTACCCATGTGATCCCTTACACTGGATACCAGGTAAGTGGTAAATAGAAGACCACTACAAAATCTGACTCTAGCATACTAGCTTCTCCTGTGTTATAGGAATTCATTCATTACATAGTTTTCTGGAAGTGACATTGTTAGGCCTAATTTTGGTTATATTATGAATATATAGTATTATGAGTTATAGAGAAAAAACATTTCTGTAAATTTCTGGAATTATCATATGGGGACATAGAAATTTTCTATTGCATTAAAGTGGTAAATTCAGGTTTTTCTGTAGGTTGCAGCAAATTGTGAAGATTTGTGACATCTTTCTGGAAGTTATGCTGGTGTTGTGCTCTTCTGGGAATGCAGAAGAGCTGTATCGTTCAGATTAAGTTACTGAGAATTGACTCTGAATTCTCAAGTGGTTTACTAAACTAGAAGAGATTATAATAAATAGGAAAAGTGAGAAACCAGCAACAGTCTCTCTCTCTCTCTGAGGGCATCCAAGGCAAGCTCAAGCAGATTTTAATGAGTTTGTTTATGGGAGTTCAGATAATACTTCTGGAATTACAAGAGATGCATCCATAGAAACCAATTTATATTACCATTTCACCAGTGCTGTTTCTAAGTTGAATGAAACAGAACATCGCAAGATGGGGTAAAGAACCCTAAGCAGGACAGTACTTCTGTCTTACAGTAATTCAAAGCAAAATACACTGCCTTTTTGGCCCCCAGGGTGACCATTTGAAGATAATCTATTTTGGGGGGGGGCAGGTAAACCCATAGCACTTTTTAATTCCTGGAGGTGTTAATTGCTTATATTTCAGTTAATACCTACAGGTGGGTAACTAATTACACTGTGAAGAAGAGAACTGCCAGCTATGTGTATGGGCAAGGCTTTACTGATGTTGAGCTAAGGAGCAGGGGGGCCCATCGCTGCCATGGTCAGTTTGTATTCGGGAGAACCCAGAGCATCCCAGCAGAATGCTGTGGGATGAGCCAGCAGCCTTCCACTCAATACAGCTGATCACCTAGTTATTATAGATCATACTAGAGAAGGTAAAAGTTTGAAAACACACTCAGTTGTCATCCTAAACATTTACCTCTCCATAAGGGGCAGCTGTGCATTCCCCAGTCCTTCGAAAAACTTTCAGTGAATGAAGCACGCTTGGGTCTGGCAGCAGTCTCTTCCAGTATTTCATTAGTTTTACTGATATCCAACCTGTATATTTTCACTTGAAATTTACTAAAGTTTGTTTGGTTGTAATAAGATTCATCCATCTCTGACTGCTTATGCTAGTCCACCCAGACAGAGACCTTGCAGTAACACAACAGATCCTTGAAGGATGAGGGAGAGGATGACACTACATTAAACCCCAATCATTTCTTGGATCCTGGAATGATCTTTGCTTTTATGAATCAAATCAAATGCTACAAATTCAACTAGCTCTTTCTTCTTTTTTAAACGTCTTTTTAAAACTAGGTTTTCAGCAAAAATGTAACTGATTTCAATATTTACAATGGAGACCCTACTCAAAGTATAAAAGTCAGAGCTTCCTGTTTCTGAATGGATCTCAAAATTCTAGACTTTTTCTATAAATTGCTACTTACATTTAGTACATTTTATTGCATATAGAAATTATGGTGCTGCTCCAAGATATGTTAGTGATCTCTATGGTGCCTACTGCCATAGCTGCCTTCAGACTATATTCAAATAAATGTCCATAATTCCTTATGAAGTCAATAAAGCTGCTTCCACTTGCACTATTTACCAATTTGTCTGAGATTAATCTGAATAGAACTTGTATGGAATAACAAATGAAAGAAAATTAGTAGAAATCTTAAATGAACCAATCCACCTATAAAGGAATCTGAGATTTTTAATCCCATACAGAGATGCGCAAGCAAGAATTAGTTTTGACTGAAGACCTAGATCAAATTTTTCAAATGTAAATTGCTCAGATTTGACTTAAATATATGTATCTGGGCAAATAAACAGATAAATAAAGATGTTTGTCTGTATCAGAACTATTGAGTATATGCAATACCTATTGATACATTGAGAGCTAAACAAGATATTTTATGCAATAATTATGTGTTTTAGTAATATTTTGTTTGTGCTGCTTAATTCATTGTTTTATTATCATCGGACAAGGTTTAAATGAGACTTTCTCTCACAAAGTTTCATGAGCGGTAGTGTTCTGTGCTATCCCAGATAAAGTCCATTTAAACAACTTTGCTTTTGAGTACTTCATTGATTCCTTCATATTTATTGTAGGGTTGCATCTGTTTTCATCAGGTGAACATTTTTAGCAGGATTACTGATGTTATAAACTGGGAAGTTGGTCTTAAGACCATTGTTTTATACCACAAAAATCATGGATAAAACTACAGCAATGACACTTTGTGTTACAGGCTTTATTTACAGTAAGTACTTGGAGGTCTGTCTGCGTAAGGACCAAAGTTGGGGTTCTAAGAACTCTTGGTACTGCTAAAAGAAAGGAAATAACAAAAAAAGAGTCCTAGTAGAAAAAAAAACCTCAAAACATAGCCAGCAACCTGGGAGCAACATTTCATTCCAGTAGTTATCCAGAAATCTGATTTCCTTTGCTTTGTGTCAGGCTCTTAGCATTATTGCTGCAGTTAAGGGAACTTTATGAGAATGATTGAAATAAAACTTCTTGGAGGAGAGGTGCCACAAGAGACTGCAGCATCACTTGGGAAGTCATTTATCTACTGTGAAAACACAGGTCTCTTGCTTTATTAAACATCTCTGTACATCTCCCCTTGTCTGCAGCCAGATATTCACCTGGCACAGTTCCATTGAAATCAATGGGCCTATAATGACTTACACAAGCTGAAAATCTGAACCTCTGAGTTTATTACAACATCACTAAAAGGGCTGATTAATTGTAGGATGGCATCACAATATGATAATAATGCTCAGAAACCTCTCCAGAGTAGAGCAGAAATTTATTATGTCTTTCTGCAGAGCATTTTTTAATGTAATTACCACTTTTTCAGTTGCAGGGGAGTTTTTTTTTTTATTTTTGAAATACAAATGGTTATCTTGTTGCCATCTCTGGTTTACCCTGCAATAAACATCATGACATGGTTGTAGTACATATTACCTGAAATCCCGATTGTCACTTGGTCTCAGGCGCACAGTGATGCCCCTGAAGAAGAGTATATGTTGTCCATTTGACAACATCCTGCAGAAGATGTGGCCTTCCTGTCCTGCAGCTCAGTCCGTCTCAACCTCTGCCCCCAGCGAGGGGCTTGCTGCCTGTGCTGCTGGCCAGCCCTGATATGGCACAGCTGGGGCCAAAGCTAAGCTGGGGTTAGGCTTCTGGGGAAAAAGCTGTGCAGGAGAGGCATAAAAAACTCAGTCAAGGTCTCCCTCATCTTTACTCACAACATTTACATTATTACTAATATTTACATTTAAGCTGTAGCTGTTTTCCTTGGTTCTGGCCTGAGCCATGTTGGAGGTGTGCCGGTGCATTGCCAACATCCTGACCTCTTGATTTGACCTCAGACTCTTCTGGACTGTCACTTGTTTACCATCACCAGACCTGCCCTGTTCTCCTTGCTTAGGCACAGTGAAACTGGCCCTTTCTTATGAGAACACTGTCCTACCACCTTGCCATTACCCCAGCTGCTGTTTGCCTTCCCTGGGGATTAGCCTGCCCTTGTTGTTTCCTGAGAAGATGAACCCTTAAATAGTGCACAAATACTGCTACTGCAGCAGGCATAAATGAAAGAGATATGCTGTTGCTTTTCCAAAACTAAGGTAAACAAATGTCCCTTACAGGATCATTCTTATTTACTGTTATATTTAGCAGGAGTAGTGAAAATTGAGCCTCTCTTTTTGTTTGTTTTGCTATGCATAAATTTTCTGTTTACTAAGAGTTCATAATCTCAGAAGCCAAATGGCAGAGAGAAAATTGCATCCAAAGCACCATGGTCCAAGAAAATAATTTCTCTGCTTTTGCTTAATTTTAATAAGTGGGTAGTGGCATGTTTCCCACACTGTAGATGTATCAGCTGCCTTCATAAGTGTGAGACACACTCAAGGGTTTACCTTGAGCCTACTGTTGTCCTGAGGAGTCCCTGTAGCTGCTGCAGCTGTGACACAGTGCCCCAGTCTCCTTTCCCTACCACATGTGAAGATACAGGGAGCAAAGGAGACCAGGTCCTGTGCAATAGGAAAGGCTGGGCCTCTTCATGAAACATCCCACACAAAAGTCACAACTGAAGAATTGTTTAGCTCCCTGCAGCCTCATGCCATCGTTCCTGTCCTGTCACAAACTCAGCAAGGGGAAATTAGATGAGCTGGTGCAGAGGGGTAGGGATACATCCTCCACAGGAGCCACCTTGTTGAGTCTCATGGGCTAGGTTAGAGAAAAAGCAGAGATCTGAATCAGAACTTTGTTGACTGGCTTATCTCCTACTTCTCTGTTTCATGGCAGATCTGGGTCAGGAGAGGTAAAATGAAAAAACTCCAAAGGTGATAAACTTAATGCATGAGTCTCCAGCCCCAGCTGCATAGTTTAATTCTGAAAGAAAAAAAAAAAGCCCAAAGCTTACTTATAGGACTGTGAATAGTCAAGAACAATACAAAGTTCAAATATTTTTAAGAGACAACTCTTAGTAGAATTAAACTGTGCAAAGGGCAAGTTCTCTTTTCACAAAGGAGTTTTACAGTGCTGCGCACTCACTTTAGCAGCAACACGAAATGTTAATAGCATGAAGAAATTAGGTATGAGTTTGATATTTTAGTGTAAAGTTCCTCAGCATGAGTAACTTCCTGAAATGGTGGCAGGCATGACACATATTCATCCTACTGCAGCTGCTGAGATGGAATGGTCCTTTGAAGTGCTTTGGGGAGCCAGGATGGCAGCAGTGTTTCCATCAGAAGCACCCAGGTCCCATGGCTTGCCAAGCCCAGAGCACTGCAGTTCAGCAGCTCATTAAGCATTTCAATCATGCTTTGCTGTTGTCTGAATTGTGGTCTTCCCAGAATGTCAATTTTTTTTCTCTAATTTTATTGATTTTAGCAGATTGCAGTGTCCTTCTGTTGATTTTCAACTATGTATAGCAAAAACTTGCAATGTGACAGAAAAAATAAACTCATTGTGCTCTAGCAAGTTATTCTATACCATTAGACATTTCGTGGAACAAAACAGAGACATCAGAGCTAAGAACAAATGAAAATATTGCAGTTACTAAAATAATAAACAGAAGCTAAGTTTTAAAATTAATATAGACCTTACATTCATCACCCAGAAAAAAAAGACCAGTCAATTGTCTGGAGCACCAGCTCTGTAATTACACACCCATTTATCTTCAGTGTGTGGAGGATGTAATTGCCTGTGCCCAGCTCTATCTTTGGGTCATCACAATGGACCAACCATACAGTGTGCCAGCACCTGCCATCTGCAGGCTGTCCTCCCACACCAGAGACCTGAATTCTAGCCCACACTCCTGACTAAATCATGTTTTTATAAGGCAGAGAACTCCTAAAATCTGTTCAATTAATTAGGGGCTGCCAGCAACACAGCCCCTATCTTGTTGCTTCCCCATGAAGACAAGATATGATTCCCCTCTACATTTTCATTTTACAAAACACTTCAGTAATTGTACTGCTTAATCCTGCTCCCACTTCTGCATTGATGGAAGTGCTCTGAGGTCAATGCAGCTAAACAGTATAGCTCCAGTCATCTCATTCAGGAAAAAAGGACTTTGGCATTTAGGAAGTATGCATCTGTTCCTGTTTCTTTGACCTTTTTACTCAGTTTAGTGAATGGATTGCTAATAAAACTATGTAAGCACATTGGATAGTCAATAACCAAGACTGGAGTATTTCAACAAGCCAGACAGTACCAAGAGTATTTTAAAGAACAGTGGAACCTGGGCCATTCATTCAAGAATTTATATGGTACATACAGCCACCTGCTGCATTTCTGCTTGTAGGGCCCATGTGGTGGGAGATAACTGGTTCATTCCTACAGGTGAATACCTTATCTTTAGAGGAGGACGTAACAAAAATATGCATCTTTCTGCAGTGTTCCCTTCTGGTTAATTCTGAGATAATCCTTGTTCACTGCTTTTTGTTTAAGCTTTATTAGAGAAGATCAGTTCTTTATTTGATTTAGTTCATATATTTTTACAGATAATTTAGAATTTTTTTACATCAATGAGTCACGACAATATACATAAGAAAGTTTTATTCTTTTGTTCTTTGTTTTGGGAAAATTAATACATGTTCACATAAATGGGTTAATCTAGCATCTAGCAGGCAATTTTCTCCTATATTTTCTGACCTTTTAATTAAGCATATAAAAAATAGAAGGATACAGTCTATAGTTAGTTATATTTAGCTATTATCCTATGTGTATTTAGACTTTATCCCAAGAATTTTAGGTGTATAGAAAGGGCAAAATAATTTACACAATAAAAGGTTGAAATGACATGTTTAGGGGCATTCCACATGACTTGCACTTCTTTGTGTTTTGAAGTCCTCTTTCTCTGTAAGTCAGGAGACACCATGGTAGGATCCATTACAGGGATTTACCAGCTTAGTAAAAATGTGTAGCTTCAAAACTCAATTTAAAATCTGTTCAGGTACTTGTTAACTTCACTAAAAATCAATGGCCCAAATCTCATACATCTCATATATATCACCAGAATGCCACTTAAATCAAAGAGTTACCTTAGGTAAGTGAGGAAGGCATTTGTCCAATGCGGATGTTCATTCAAGTAATCCTGCAGGCTTACATCTATCCTTGTTATCAGACACTCAGCAATGTCAAGTTAATTAATTTATTTCCTTTTAAGTGTTTTTTCCCCAACCAGTGAAAGAATTTGATGAAATGAGCAAGAAAAAACTATTGCAAATCATTAACACATAAAGATAGGACAAGTGTCTTACCTTCTGTTGTGGCCTGCAGTCTGCTGCCAGAGACTGAGAAAACAACACCAGTTCGCATTTGGGGCATACCATGTGGCAGTTCCAACTACAGTTCTTATTGAAGCTTTAGCATGTCAGGCACAGCAGCATTCAGTGATGCTGTGACTTCATTAAGGCCATGATAGTCAGTCTCCATTTTCCATTAGACCTTCACCCTGGCCTTATAGGACTGTTAAAAGCTGAGCAGGTCTTGCTGATGACTTCTTGGCTCTCCAGTTAACAAATCAGCTTATGGATGGGAGTGATATTTGGAGAGATATTGCTATTGGTGCACTGTGTGGTAGCAATTGGCACCTGTTGTTCTTCAACCTTCAGGAACTGCACAACACAAAGTCCTCTGAGAGACTGGGCAAGGAAGACACCTGCCTAATGTCCTCCATCTGCAAGACAGCTATACAGAAAGCCCAGCCCTTTGGGTCCTTGAAACACCCTCTTCTGAGTCTCTGTCAGGGATGCATGGAGTCTCTGGACCAGTCACAATGGGGAGCTTTTGCCACTCATTCCCAGTGAGGGTCTCTTCGGCCTTCAATTTGATTAGCTGTTGGGACACTCCAGTCATTCCAGAAATACAGATGGGTTCTGCTTCTCTACAGCTTGGTTGTATTAGGATACACTGTGCACCAGTATCCACTAGACCCTTATAATGTTGTTGGCCTGATGTACCAGGCCATCAAAGCCACACAGTCCAGTAAACCCTGTTGTCCCCTTCCTCCACCTGGCTGGAGACAGGGCCCCTCTAGTCCTGATCATCATATTGGTTACTCACTTCTGGTATGTACAAAACAGAATTCTCTTTAACAAGATCAGAAGTAATATGAGCTCTTCTACTCTATTTGGGAAACTGCGTGCTTGAAACTGGAGCAGCAGTTTTCCTGAAGAACCCTGTTTTGTGGTTGTTTTCCCTGCAAATCGGACACCCATGAGGTTGCCAAGGTAGATTTTCCACCCTACTTTCTCATGTCTTCTCTATGGTCACTCAGGTGAAGCCACAGGATGGTCTGTGGTGTGTAATCACTATATCCTCTCTCTTGAGCAGCAGAGCTCTAACTCCTGATAGCTGAGATACTGGTCCATTCAGGTGTGGACTAGAACATATCCTCTCTGAATTGCTGGAACTCTTGGAACACTTTCTCCACAGCTGAGACACGGTCTTATTGGGGGAAGAGAATTTCTTCATGTTGCTGGAATTGAACATCCCATTCATCTACTATTTGTCTCCCTCCATCTTTCCAGGTCATTACTGTCTATGAGTTGGTGTATAACAGTGGCGAGCTCGATACAAACTTCTATCACCTGGGTAGCATACACTTGATTTCATCTGGATCATTAAATAATTTCTCATTGCTTATCATAAATCACCTCCAGCATGGCTAATTCCCTCAGGTACTGGATGCCTTTCTTAATGGTGATCCATTTGCCTGAATGACATAACATCTTCCCTGATGGAATACCTTCTCTTACTGCCTAATAGAAGTCACATCCAGAGGCTGTGCACTTTTTCCAATCACTTTGTCAATTCCTTCTCTAGGAAGAGATCCTATCTTCTGCTTGGTTTTTCTATCTTCTAATTGCAGGCCACTGGTCCTGCTATCCTAGCATTGGAGCAGTCAGATGACAGTGTGCTAGTCTGGACGAAGCAATCTTTTCACAAATTTCACAGCTCTCTAAGGGGGAGGAATCAGGTGGTTACCGACTTGTTTATGAGTTCTTTCACTTCCTTCTCCTCATGATGGCACTTGGAGAATCCTGCCTTTTCTTCCTCCTTCCCTTTTTTGTAGGAGTTTCTTCCCTTGTAAAAACTCACTTTTGCATCCAGTATTTCTTCTCATGTATGTTGGGGCAACTGTTACCAGCATGGGTTGGTACCCTGGTTCACCTTCGTACTTGCCAGGGTTGGAGCAACTGCAGTACCTGTTGCAGGGGGTTGAACAGCCCCAGTGCTTATTGAGGTTGCTGCAGTGTCTCTCATTTTGTCATCACATTCAGAGACCTCCTTTTCCCCTTAAATAGTGTTGAGCAGGGCTGGATCTTCATGGGCCAGGCCCCAGCATGTGGCAGTGATTTGTTTCTCTTTGGATCTGTCAGGGTCATAGCATATTTTTTCCAAATATTTTACCAGTTTTTCTGGATTCTGCACTTTTTTAGGGGTGAAGTTCCAAAGCATTGGAGGTGTCCATTCACCTAGATTCTTGCCTATATTATCCCACAAATCTTATCACTCCTAACTGTCCAGTCTTGGGATAGATCTCTGGGTGGTATTCTTAAATATTTGTCTAACCTTAAACAAGACCTGAAATTTGTTCAGGAGACAGCAGTAGGAACAGGCTTGTTTAAACATCCAAGGATTCAATATTCTCAAGAGCTATTGTAACTAGCCTGGAGGAGAAGGGGAAGGTGAAATAGTGGGGGAGTGCTCCCTCTTATCTCCCCCACAGATCGGCTCTCTGAGGAGAAAAGGTGGAGTGTAATTGTTAATAGTTTCTGAGAGATGGCTCCCAGAGTACAGAGATGACAGCAGTGCTGAGTACAAATACCAGATTACTCTCACGACCACTAATTTTATGATATCTTAAGCCAGTGTTACACATACAACAAAATTATAACCTTAATCTAGCCCCCAGGGATGATAAACAGCACTACAGGGAACACATGCAGCAAGTAAGGTCTTACATAGCATAACCCTGAGAACAAGCACAAATTCTCTGCAAGTAGATAAATCAACAGTGTGATCAGTGGCTATTGAACTATATAATGGACTTATAAAGCAAAATATTTTTAACACATCTCTGGTCAGATCTGTTATCTCAACCCTTTGAACCTCATGTTGGATGCCAAAAAGGACTGATAGGGTTTAACCCCAGTCAGCAGCCAAATTCTCTCCACAGCCATTCTCTCACTCCCCTCTAGTGGGATGGGGGAGAGAGGGAGAGAAGAGGGAAAGAAGTAAATCTTGTGGGTTGACAGACATTGTAAATGTAAAGGAAAATAATATTAATGATAAGAGAATATATAAAGCAAGTGGTGCACAATACAGTTGCTCACCATGCACTGACTGACATCCAGCCCATCCCTGAGAAAGGGGCTGCCCCATCCTGTTGGCCAATTTCCCTTGGTTTAATTGCTCAATAGAATTCTGATTATAGTATAGAATATATCTTGTGTCTGTTGGGGTCAGCTGTCCTGGACGTGCACCCTCCCAGCTCCTTGTGCACCCCATGCCTCCTCACTGGCAGGGCAGAATGAAAAGCTGAAAAATCTTTGAATCAGAGTAAGCCCTGCTCTGTAACAGCTAAAACATCAGTGTGTTATCAACATTATTGTCATCCTAAATCCAAAACACACCACTGCATCAGCCACTAGGAACAAAAACAACTATCCCAGCCAAAGCTAAGGTACTAGTTCTTTCTCTCCCTCTTCATTTCCAAGCTGACAGCTGTGAATCAGTGAGACTATCTGGTATATCTAAAGTTTTAGACTAACTTAAACTTGGTTCCCCATGAAGGACTTCAGAGGCCAAGGAGTCGAGCACCTAGGGAGATGCTGTGATGAAAAAGAAGTAAAGAAAGGCCAGCAGTAGAGAAGTGGAGGGAAGTAATCACAAAAATTAACTTCAGCCCTGGGGATACCTGACCTGCTTCTCTAAGCTTCTTTTTAAAGAATGGAGGATAATTATGGAACAGACAAGTCAAAGCAGAAACCTAATTTTAGGCTGTCTGAAACTGCATCCCCAGGGGAACTTCACTTGCCATCATAGAGCTCCAGTGTCCACATTTTAAAAAGGGATTTTTTAAAAGTAGAGTTGAGCAGAGGGGAAACACAAAAATCATTTAAGAACTGGAGAAAATGTCTTTCTTCTTTCTTGGTCTGTTTATCTTATCTGGAAAGAAGACTAGGATGTGAATAGATTAAGATGTATAAATGCTTTCATGAGTGGAAACACTCATGTACAAAAGGGGACTTTAATAAAGCAGAAGAATACATAACTAGAGCCAATTGTCTAGAAGCAGAAGCTAGAAAATTTAAATTAGAAAATAAGCATACATTTTTAGCCATGAGAGTGCATAGGTACTGGAACATACAGAGGAAAATGATAGATTCTCACCACATTCAAATTTTCAAGTCAGGACTAGGCTGAAAGAAAAACTTCAGTGAAACTTAGGGTCTCAGTACAGCATCACTGTCTGATACTTAATGGCCTGTGATGTTCAGGAGATTAGATAGTCTCTCTCAACCTTAAACACCATGAAGCTTAATTCTATGAGTCTGTACCGGTCACCAGGAATGTAGTCTTTGTATAAAAAAAATATTCCCCAAATTCAACTCAACAGTTTGATAACTTCTGGCATCTTTCAACAAAAAACAATCTTTGAAAGATTTCTAGCCACAATATCACTTCTGCTGAGAAATGAAGAGTTAAAAATAAGCTGAATAAAACTGCTGAAATAGCTATTTATTGATAATGGGACTGTTTTCTATTCTTTTATAATAGTTTTTAAAAACAATAAGATGGCTGTAAATTTATGGTATAAATTACCATATTTCTGGTAATATATATGGTATTTAGCAGCTGTAATTTGCCTAGAAATCAAGCTACAGAGAGGGAAGCAGAGTATGAGTATATTGTTGTGATTTGCAAATATTCATTAACTGAACATCACTCTAATGCTGTGAAGTGAGTAAATATTATTACTGATATTTTACAGAACTTTTCATATCTATTGGCTTGTTCCAAGTTGTATATATGTGTATGTGTGTATGTATATACATATATCATATATATTTACAGTTATCATATATATATATATCACATATATACATACAATTATCATACATACACATATATATGTATGTATGATAATTTCTTTTTTTTAAAGACAATGAGGAAAAGACTATCAAAAACCATTTATGAAGTCCTGACCCTCTTGATGTTATTTGCAGATTTGAGAGAAATAAACTTTAAACCAGTTTCATTTATCAATTTAAAACTAAGTCCATCCTAAATATAGTGAAATGTTTTTCATTCGTTTGGTATCTGACCTGAAAACTTGTGCTTAAAGAAGTCAAATGATCACTTCAAATATATTTATTTTCTCCTTTTTCTGCACTATGTCTTGTTTGACAATCCCTTTGAATTACTAGATAAAAAAAATTCTTTGCTCTCTGCCCACTTCATAATATTTTTAATATATTTCCCATGTGGGTAAAGTGAACTAAATTCTGCTAACAGGAACATTTGAAAATCCATAACAAAAATATCCAGGGAGAATAATATTGGGCCTTTATTCCTGGTAAAACAGAATATTTCAGATGTTACCTTCAGCTATGTAATCTGATGCTAAGATTTTCCTTGTAATTAAAAAATTAAGTCCAATATTAAGACAAACCTTATGAATTAAAAATGTTTAATGTTAAATGAGAAGTACCTAAATTACTTGGGGCAAAAAATATAAATTCTATAACTTGTAACACTCTAATGGAAATGAGTTTAATGGAAACTCATACAGGGATGGGGGAAGTTGTCCCAAATAAATTGACCTACTCTATTAGTTTTGGAGCTTCTTTAAGGGGTTTCCAACAGAATAATTTTTACTAGGTATGACTTGAGCTACTGGGGGAAGACAAAGACCACTGAATGTAACACTGAGTTTTGATGTCAGCTTCTACCACGTAGCTGCACTCCCACTGTCCACACACACCCTTACACTGCCTGCACATCAGCATTGCTTTTCCCTACCTTCACATCCAAGAGGAAAAGTGGGTAGGAAGCCATCCAAAACCATGAGCTCAACCTCTTCCCCACTCTGGCCCTCAATTTCACATAATTCCTCCCCTTAGCCAGGATCTCACCTTCCACTCAGAGTAAAAACTGCAGTGGCTGAGAGGTTTCATTACTTCAGTAGACAGGCCACAAAGATTTCCTCCCTTTAGACACCTCCTTGGTGTCTCCAAGCAGGAATTATTATATCATCATTTCTAACTGACGTCCTCTGTGCCTTTTCACTCAATAGCTATACAGATTTACCAGGGCTCAGCAGTCTGCATCAGTTTTCAGTTCAGCCACTTGCAAGCCATTTGAATTTTTTCTTTCCAAGGAAATGGCATTACACAGAAAATTGACAAATGTCCCCTGGAAAGCATTGACCTCGCCTTGATTTCCAGGCAAGGTCATTGCAGCATATATTTGTATATTTGTGGTACTTTCCTTATATATAATAGTACTTATTTTGCTGGACCATCTACTTCCAGTGCTGGGTAGCACATTTATCAATTATCTGGATGAGGGGATCAAAGGCACTCTCAGTCACTTTGCAGATAAAACCAAGTTGGGAGAGAGTTTTGATCTGCTACAGGGTGGGAAGGGATATGGACAGGCTGGATTGGGCCAAGGCCAATTTTCTGAGGTTCAATAAGGACAAATGGTGTGACCCTTGGGTCATAGCAACCACATGCAGAGCTACAGGCTGGGGGCAGAATGGCTGGTAAGCTGCCTGGTGGAAAAGGACCTGGGGGTGCTGGTTGACAGCAGCCAAACTTGACCCAGGTGACCAAGGAGGCCAATAGTATCCTGGCCTGTATCAGCAGTGATGTGGCCAGCAGGACAATGGAGTGACTGTCCCCCTGTACCCAGCACTGGGGAGGCTGCACCTCAAATCCTATGTTGAGTTCAGAGTCCCTCATGAGGAGAAAGATTTTGAGATGCTGCAGCATGTCCAAAGAAGGGCAATGTGCACTCTGCACAAGACAGCTTCTGATCACATCACCCACCAGTCCTTCTCTGTTCACAAACAGCAGATTCAGAGGAGCACCTTCTCTTGGCTCATTTCCCAGCTGTATCAGGAAGTTGTCTTCCACATATTCCAGAAACCACCTGGACTGTTTTCTCTCTGCTGTGATGTATTTCCAGAAGATATCTGGTAAGTGGAAGTCCTCCTTAAGAACAAGTGCCTGTGATTATAATACTTCTCCCAGATACTGAAAGAACATTATAGACTATTTTCTCTGCCAATATTATGGAATATTTGGTCAGTTGCTTAAGCAAAAACAAAAGACTTGAAAAATGTCTCTTTTAATGCAAACACGCACAGAGGAAATTCCACATAATGGATACACATCCATAGTGTCAAACACATCCACATTACTCTATTATTAGTCATACTAAAGTACTGTCCTCAAACCATGTTTTTCTAAAACAAACTTCAGTGTTGGCTTTGTGAGCTGGAGAGCAGACTTACTGATTTTTAGCAGCATGAACCATGTTAGGTTACAGGTCATTTAAACAAATTGCTTTTGATTTTTGAAATGAGCAGATTGCCTTTGCTGAAGGACCTGTTGGCATGAGAAGGCATTTTTGAGATGCATTAAACATGCTAGTTACACAAAAGAGCATAATGTAATTGTTACATTCATACATGAAGGCAGAGAGGTGAATACAAATATCATTCTCCAGAATGATCAGTTAGGATTTTGCATACAAAATTTGACCCAGAACGTAAAGATCAACTTATTTTCCATTTCAAAATAGCAAGCTTTATTAATATATCATCAACAATACAGATATGTTATAATTAGCACCCTTAAAAACAATCTGGACTTTTCCTGGGAATCTTACAGGATAGTTTAGATATGCTAAAATTTTTGAATTCCTTTTCCTTCCACTGTCAAATGGTCTTCTCATATGACAATAATTAACACATGCAATTTCATCCTGGAGCAATCTGTGGTAGATGTGACAATGCATTGCCTGTCAATAACTTTCTGTCAAACTTTTGTTGGTCATCATTTTCAGGAAACCATCAAGAAGGGAGCCTTGCTGCTTCAGGTGCAGTCATGATATAGTTGTGATGGAAAAACAGCTTTGGATAATGCCATTTGGTGGGACAGCGACCAAGCCACAATGCAGGTCAAGGAGACCCATGAAGCAGAAGAGGAAGTTCATTGAAACAGCTTTTCTCCAGTTAACCATAACTGTGTTTTCACCTACCATTCCAGTTAACCTGTGTTCATGCTACCAAAGACACAGTGCCTGAAATTTTCAATGCTATGAGTTTGTAGACCTTAGTAGCAGAACTAATAACAAACTAGATGCTTCTTCATCATAATCTATCTCCTTATGCTAAGAGCAATGGCATGTTTCTTCATTCATGCCCATGCTGCATTTCAAATCATTTTATCAAGTTATGTTGATCAGCACATAGCTATGTTCCTGCAGAAACTGCTTCAATTTGAGCATATTTGCCCTCGTATCTGAATTTCATCCAGGATATTCTCCAGGATAGTATGGCTATTGCCACTTCAAATCCTCCTTCTATCCTCACTTCTCGTTATTGTCTTGAAGAAATCAGGCAGCTACTTGTTGAGGAATACATCTGAAGTTTCCTTAACATACAAAAGGTTAGATTATACAACAATGAAGAGAAACAGATGTTATTTGTTTATGAAAACAAATTTCCAGATGGTTCAAGATCACCACATTGTGCAAAGCTTAAACAACTGCTTGCTTTTATTGTAATTACCCTCCAGTTCCCTTCTGCCATCACCCTCTAGTGTATGCTATACTTCCTGAATTCAGTTTGTGTTCCAGGGTTTTATGTTATTTGAGACATGAACTTTATTTGCTAATAAAACTTCTAGAAACATCTGGAGCAAAAATGGTAAAACAGAAATTGTAATAATAGATCATAATAAAACTGTCCCCATTACCATAAATATAAAAGCCCAATCAATGAGGTAGTACAACACCTATTAGTTTTGAAATGACTTAGAAATGAAGTAGCTTTGCTTTTAACAAAAATATGTACTTTCTCATAGATGTCTTACCCTAATAGCAGGAAAATGTCAAGTTAATGCCTTGGTCACAGCCTGTTGTTCACACAGCATGTTTCCACACAGCAACAGCTTCTAAGTCCCTGGAAGGAATCTTCTTCTGCCTCCATCTGATAATGAAACACTCTACACGCAATGTATTACTCTCCCTCACAGAACAGTACAAAACCTTACCTATGACCTCAGGAAAATAGCAAGTACTCAGCCCTGAGACTTTTGCCAAGATTGGTTGTGCAGTGTTATACTCTAGCGCTTGTTACAGTACAAGTCTCTGACAGACACTTGGCACTGTAGTGTAAAGAAGACCTGCATGCAGTTACTATCCAAGGAAGATTTAAAGCCTCAGCACTTTGGTAAGTGCAGATCCAAAAGAAAACTCAGTGTAGCAGTTTCCCCATGGGATATAAAACACCCATAATTCAATCAGGCTCCTACTGTCCTAAGAGCCTGAACGTGGGCACCCCATGTACCTCTGTGACTTGTGTTGCATGGAATGTTGGGAACCCCTTAGAAGGTCTGATTTCATTAACAGTGACTGCATAGGTTGATTAACTTAAGGACTGACTAGACAGATGGTACTACACTTGATTGCCCCAACCATCTCTGATAAGGTAGTCATTTTCCACAGGATATGCAAGACTTCATAATGCCTATACCTGCATATGATCATGGATGCAATACAAATTCAAGACTGAATGTGACGAGTTCATGCTTAAAATGTTCTATTGATCCCCCTGATTCTATCCATTGTGCTATTACAGCTATAGGCTGCTCTTCAGAGTAGTGCCACTGAAGTGTGCATTGGCACATTTAGATACTGCTAACTACGCCCATTGAAAACTCATTCTGGTATTCCTATGCCTTGGTGAGGTATACACTATAAAAGCATGCAACAATGAGTATTGCCAACCCTGTTAGTATTTTACCTGGGTAAAAATTATCCTGCAGATGTTATTTTCAAGTGGAAATTTTTAACTTATTATTCAAGATATGATACACATACAGTTATTTTTTATTCTCCTACTACAATTTTGAGTGGTGAAAGAAAAGGTTATCATTCGGATGAGCTACTTTGAAACTGTGAGACAACATCCAATTACAGGTGCCTCAGACAGATGGGGTTCTGCTCCTAATATGCAGGATCCCAATTATATCACGTACACACTGCCACAAGGAACAAATAAGGAACTGAAAAGAATAAGTACTTTGTTTAACAGATGCATTTGTGTAAGTCATTCTGGGCTTACACCTGAGTAATGGTGGCCTGTTTTTCTAAAACAAGCATACACCTGCTCATTAGTGGCACTGGAGCACCCCTCAGTGGGATGGGAGAAGAATGTTAACTTATCCCCATGTAACTGGATAGCCTAGAGACATGAAGTGTGTGAAACAGCAACTGTGCTTTCCACACAACACATCACCAACTCAGCATATTCATCATTCAGGTCATTGTGAACAGAAATTTGAGAGATTATGAGTAGTATATCCCATCTTTAGCTCTGGAGGGTACTACTTCATACAAAAATTTTAAATTTCTTCTTTTCATCCATTAATCGTAATTTTGCCTGAGGGTTTAAAAAGAAACATCAATGAATGCAAAATTTTCCTTCAGACTTTGTTAAACCAGAGACCAAAATAGGACTCACTTGTCACATGTTGGAGATTCTCAGAATTCCTTCATTTGCATTCCTCTGTATCCCACTTTGGCCTTTTGGAATATATACACTTGTTAAGAAGTAGTGCCCTCCTTTTTGATATATGGGCTTTGTATTTCTACAGAACATTTTGTATATTAAGTGTTTCAGGTAGCTGAATCACTCCCGGCCTACACTGTTCATTTTCAAAGGGACTATAACCACAGAGAAAGGAAATTACAACTTCAGCTTTATTGGAAGAGCTGTACCTGGCTCAAGTTAGTTAGCCAAGTGAATAAATGAGTGAGTGTGCAAACAATTAGAAGTGACATTTCAGTTACTTTCACTAGCCCGAAAGCCATTTGTCTTGTAATTAGAGGGTCTGAGATTTGAAATCTTATCACAGTATTTCTGTCAAAGAAATATTTCCACAATAACTCTGTGTCTGGAACTCAGACAGGTAAAAACCGTCTTCATCATTTTCTCTACAGCCAAAGATTCAAGCTGGGACCAGCGTACCCCCAAGCACTCATCACAAGTAATTACCCTGCAGAGGGAACACAGCCGGAGAAATGTTACAGCATTTCTATTATTACTTTTTTTGGATTAAGTAATAAATATTTAAGAGACTAAAGCTAGCCCACATGAAATGACAAATGAGTATACACCAAATCCCCACCTACTTGATTGTGCTCCTTAAGGCCTCTTCTACTTCAGATAAACAGCAAAAATAATTCCCTTCCCCACCACTGTGAGCTCTTCTTTTCCTTAACAAACTAGAATCTCTTTCAAAGCTAAAATCTACTGTGATATTAGTTACCTTTATAAGAGTTTCTAGTCTTTTTCCAGAGTGAGGTTAAAACAACTTCAGACAGCATAATAAAAGATTATTTCCTTTGTAGAGCTACAGGTGTTTCTCAGTCTTTTTCACTTTGCAAATCCCCAGGCCTGTCTGAGAGAGATGCAGGTCTTTGTTCAACAAAGTTAACCTTCCTGACCACAGGAGCACATTTTCTATATGCTTTTGCACAGCATTTCAATGTAATTCAGAATCCCAAATATTCACAGAGAGAGAAAATCAACAAAACTTTTCTTTTTCCACTGCTATGTCATGCTTTATCTCTCATTTACTATTCACTCAGCTGGTAATACTTTCTCATAACTATTTTTCATGCCAGAAAATGTTCAAATATAGATAGGAAAGAAACAAAAATGAACTCTAAGGAATTTATAAAAATATTCTTTGATATCAAAGAAAATAATTTTTAAGTGACCCATTGATCTTTCACTATATTTTTCCTAAATGTAGATCAACAATAAGAAGTTTAAATTGACAGGTATGGTACAGATTTTGGGAAATATTTAGACTTCTTAGAAGGTATTTCTAGTCACACTAATATTTCTCAGTTTTTGATAAACTATCAAAATTCTGAAAAAAAAAAAGGTGATTTTGAAAATTAGCCAGATATAGAGAATATTCCCAGTTCCATTTTTACACACATTTTTAAAATAATAAAAAAAATCTTCAAAATCCCAAACATTTTTCACAGGTGGATGTGGATCAATACACTCTTTTATTAGTTTTAAAAATATTGACAGAATTATTGGTCACTTGAGAAAATAACCTAACAAAGACATAAATTCCACAGATGTTAAATGTCTTTTTTATTTGTCTATTTATTATGTAGCATCAGCAATCTACACATTTGGTGTATCTGAACTTCCTCAAGTCATGGACACAGGAAATGTGTTGTATTGCCAATATTTCTAAAATGCAAAGACCTCGAACAATTCCCTGAATGCAGTTTATCCCCATCTGAACTATGACAAATTAAGCCCTTTGTGAATAAGAGATGCATGCACCATTCCTCCAAACATCTGCTTTTCATGTTGCAGCTTCTGCTTCTTTGAAAACTTTTGTCATATAATCTGCTCCCACTTTAAACCACAGTTATTACCTCTTTTTGTCATTCACCTAAAAACCAAAGAAAACTTTTTGCAGACATAAAAAATTAAAACCTGAAAATAAGACGCTGACAAAATGTCTTCTCATCTCGTTACTACTAACACTGCTTTGGTCTAGAGGATTCTGGAGAAGTTCTTATTTCAAATATGTATTTCTATGAAGGAAACAGAATGTGGCTTTCACATAGACTGATATCTCTAAAACATTATGAAGACATGCAGGAGCAGTAAATGCAAGAATGCAATCAAACAACTTATTTCTTAACAAAATTTAAAGCATGGCATAGCAAAGGTGCTAATAGAGACAAGAAGTACACAACTGTAAATTTCTGTAAAGCCAGAGATTTGCCTTATTTTCACTCTAGCCTAGAAATGCAAATGTACATCTCTTGAGAGATCCAGGTGAAGTCCACAGAGAGAGCCTGAGTTCTTAGAGGCAGATTCTACTCACTTATAGAAAAGCATATCTTAGAAACTCAGTCTCAGAGGTGTTGTTTGAAAGACACATTACACACAGAACTTGACTACTCCTTGAAACATATAACCTCACAAGATCAGACTAAAAGAGTTTCAGTATGAGAAAATCTGGTCTCTAATCTGTTGGGGATGATCTGGATTCCTGGGGGGGTGAGGTTAATAAATCAGTATGTAATGATAGCTATTAGATTATCTCTGACCATAGAAGAACACTGGGACAATTGATCAGATCATTTTTTCTTGTAGCAAAACTACTATCTACTCGTAAAACAAAAATCAACATACCAGACATCACTTATAGTATTTCCCAGTTTTCAGCTTCTTAGACACAAGGCTTTGGGATCAGCCTATTCATCCCTGTTGTATTATCTGTCTATACTAGGTCAGCAGGTGCTCAACACAGCTTCCTTTCTCCCAGAGCACCTGCCATGTCCAGTGCTGTCTCCCTGGACTGTCCTAGAAGGTTACTATGCTCTCTTCTTAATCTTGTGTTAGGGCTCTCTACAGCAACATGCAGGCAAAAACCAACCAACCAACCAAACAAACAAACAAACAAAAACCAACTTGATATCAAGTAAATTTTTTCAAGTATATACCAGACTTTAGAGAGTTTTCAACTTATTTTTGTATTTCTTTTGTTTTGATTTTGGGTGTGAGTTTGGGTTTGTTCATTTGTTTGTTTGTCTGGTTTATTGTGGATTTTTTGGGGGTTTTTGTTGTTTGTTTGACTTGGTTTGGTTTTTTTATTTTTGGTCTTGCCTTCTTGGAAACAGAAGGCTTCAAGATGACCTAATTGTGTCCTTCCAGTACCTGAAAGGGAGCCTACAAAAAAGATGATGAGACATGAGACTTTTTGTACTAATAAGAGGGAATGGCTTCAAACGGAAACAAAGTTTAAATTAGATATTAGGAAGAGGTTCTTTACTGGGAGGGTGGTGAGGCACTGGAATGAATGCATTGTCTAGAAAAGCTGTGGATGCCCCATCTCTAGAGGTGTCCAAGGCCAGTCTGGATGGGGCTCTGAGAAACCTGGTCTAGTGAAAGAGGAATTGGGACTAGGTGATCTTAAGGGTTCCTTTGAACTCAGGCCATTCTATGATTATCTAATTTTTATTGGCAAGGACTAAATTTTGTCATAAGAGACTTTCCAGGTCCTGAGCAGGCTCAAGACAGCTGAGTGCTGCAGTAAAATAAGTATTAGGCAATAGTTTGTATCTCCTTGTGCCCACTGCAGTGGAACTGGGCCCATTTACTTTGTTGTTGTATAAATTGTATTGAAACTTCAATTCATATTTACTTAATTCCACCCCTCCAATACCATACAGTCTTTAGAACTAAATAAAACTTGAAGTTTTTTTCTATGCTCCTAAAGCTAAAGTTAGTGTGTGCTGGGAACAGTCTAATAAATTGTTTAGTGTGAACCTAAGAAATTCTGGAAAACAATGTATCATTGCAGGCTAGTTCTGTGAAACTTTCCATCAAAGCTGACAAAAACCACCAGAAATAACATCTAAAAATTCAAGGAGCTGATACAATAATTTTTCCCCAAGAAATCAACACAATTTCTGACATCTCGTGCAAGTGTTTTTAAAGCAACAAATGAAGTTTATTCTTATAAATAGTTATATCTCTTTAATTAAAACTAGTTAGACAGCTAATTTATATAACCTGATGGAAACTTCTTAGTGGGTAATCTTGCACTGGCTCAGACCCTTTTTTATACTGACAGACACTCAGCTTATAATTTTTATTTGTAAATTTACAAATTTAACCAAATCAACAAAATGTCACCTAATTTGAATGTGTATGCCGCATAGCATTTTTACCAAGCCACTCAAAGTACTCACTCACTTCAGACATAAAAAGATATAGCTTTGTGGTATCTAAGATGTTTAAGATTCATAGAATTTTAGTCAGTACTTTGACCCACAGCCTCCTAAGAATTAATTTTTCTGTGCTCCATATGCCAGAAGAATTTGCTGCATGATCTCTCTACAATAGAGAAGCCAGAAGGAAAGGCACCCTGCTGGTTTTGTTCTACTGCTTATGGCTTATTTTTTACCTCCTTTTCTAGAGACACCCTCGGCATAAGTCTGAGCCAGAGTTTAGAACAGTTCTCATCTGTAGAACTCAGATCTAAAACTTTATTCAGATCTTAACGATTTTTTTTCTTATACCTTCAAATATGTAGGCAGTATTAAAGGCTTAATAATGAGACTAATGGAAGTTAATAAGAGATAGCAAAGAGACTTCAATTTGAGCAGAGAAGAAAGCACTTAGCTCTGATTGACAAAAGCTGGATGCAGACTTATTATTGGTGCATTAACTCTATTGACCAGGCTCTAAATCCAGGAATATTAATACATGCAGAAATAAAAAGAGCATGAGTTCTTCATTCTATTATTTCAAATTCAAATTATTTCTGACATTCATGAAAAGTCTAGTTGTAATACCGTGTCAGGAAAGGAAGAGTTTATATTCTATGGATTGTCAAAGCAAAATGTATGCCCTTACAGGGGATCTACTTTAAATTCTTTTCTTTTATTACTTTAAAATTGCTGTTTATTAGTTAACCTTTAAAATGCTTTTCTCAATATACTTTTTTTTTAAATTGTATGCTTATAGCTTCAAATTCAGTAAACAAACTGAAAAAAACCCAAAGCATATGTTTGGTTAACATGTTACAATATACCTCAGTAAATGAAAATAATTTTACATACTCCTATTAAAAAAAACAGAAAGTAAAACAAAAACAAAAACACCTCTAAGGGGAAAAAATTAGTGTTCCAAGGAAAAAAGTATTTTCCTAAATACAAAAACTTCCACTTCAATATGATACCTTGCAAACACTGAGACATTAATCAAATATACTGTTTCTCCAGTGTTACCATAGCATTAATGCATGCCCAAAGCATTCTCAGTTCAATTCTATATGCATAAAACCGGTTGATATTTTTAGTAACACTTTGTTCAGAGACCATTCCAGTGTCGGCTGCAAAATTTCACAGCCTAATGTTTAATATTCCCTCTAAATTTTAGTACAAATGAGATGGAAGAAAGACTGTGGAAACTCCAAATTTGTAGAAAGCATAATATGTCAGGTCTGCTCCCAGTAGCAATCTTGCAGTTTTTCCCTTCCCTCTTGAAACACACAGTCAGTCCATGAGTAGGCAGGACTTTTTCTCAAAGGTCTCTACTTTTCTCAAAGAAACGTGATAAGGATAAAAAGACTTGGGGACAGATAGATTTTCACTTTTATTTTAATTAATCCCTAAAGTTTCTGTTCAGTGTTACAGAAGCTGGAAGATCTGACCTTTCTCAAGTGTTCCCAGAGGAGAGGTAGATAAGGAATAGGTTTCAGTAGCCAGAGCTGTAGTACTCCTGGGCTTATTTCTCTCTGCTGAAAAGGCCAGTTTGTAAGGGCGGAGCGGCGGAGGAAGGAGAGAAATGAAAAAAAAAAGAATAAAAGTTTTAAAAA
>VWYI01025262.1:0-21056 GCA_013399455.1 Anthoscopus minutus | reverse complement strand
ATATATATATATATAAAAATATATATATGCATACATATATATATTTGTATGTATGTATGCATACACACATGTACACAGTGCAACTTTACATACAGTTCTTGCTTAAGATTAGGTTTCCCTGAGGTACACAATGGGTTTCCCCATTTTTCTGCTTTACCCACCAAGTGTAACCAGGTCACTGAGCNTAGGTTTCCCTGAGGTACACAATGGGTTTCCCCATTTTTCTGCTTTACCCACCAAGTGTAACCAGGTCACTGAGCAAAAACAATCCCACCAATGGGTTTGCCTTTGCCTGAGGTGGGACTAATCCAAGCAGTCTTTCCTAAAATACCCTTCAAGTGTACTACAGGGACTTTATCTCCATCCACTGTGTGCAAGGGTTCAGACTGGGCAGGACCAGCTTGACTGATGGATCCTCGAGTGTTGATGATCCAGGTGGCCTTTGCTAAGTTCATTTCCCAGTTTCTGAAGGTCCCGTTGCCAAGTGCCTTCAAGGTAGTCTTAAGTAGTTTATTGCACTGTTCAACTTTCCTGGCAGCTGGTGCATGATAAAGGATATGACAGATTTATTCAATGCCATGCTCCCTGGCCTAGTTTTTATAAGGTTTTTCTTGAAATGGGTCCCATTGTCCGACTTGATTCTCTCAGGAGTGCCATGTCTCCACAGGACTTGCTTTTCCAGGCCTAAGATGGTGTTGTGGGCAGTAGTATGAGGCACAGGGTAGGTTTCCATCCATCCAGTGGCTGTTTCTACCATGGTCAATATGTAGCGCTTGCCTTGGCGGGTTTGGGGAAGCTTGATGTAGTCAATTTGCCAAGCTGTCCCATACTTGTACTTCAACCATTGCCCACCATACTACAGAGGCTTCATCCACTTGGCTTGTTTGATTGCAGTGCAGGTCTCACAATCATGGATGGCCTGTGAGATGTTGTCCATAGTAAGGTCCACCCCTTGGTCACGGGGCCACTGACAGGTTGCATCTCTCCCCTGAGGACCAGAGGCATCATGGGCCCGATGAGCTAGGAATAATTCCCTGTAGTGCTGCCAGTCTAGGTCTACCTGTGATATTTTCACCTTGGCAGCTCAGTCTACCTGCTCGTTGTGATGCTCTTCATTAGCCCGACTCTTGGGTACATGTGCATCCACGCATTGAATCTTCCTGGTCAGCCTTTCTACTTGGGTGGCAATGTCCTGCCAAATCTCAGCAGCCCAAATGGGTTTTCCTCTGTGCTACCCATTGGCTTTTTTCCAGCGATCCAGCCATCCCCACAGAATATTAGCTACCATCTATGAGTCAGTGTAGAGATAGAGCCTTGGCCACTTCTCTCGTTCAGCAATATCTAAAGCTAGCTGAACAGGTTTAGCTCTGCAACTTGACTCGATCCACCTTGTTGTTCGGTATTTTGTGCAACTCGTCATGTAGGGGTCCATATTGCAGCTTTTTATTTCCAATTAGTGCCTACAATTTGGCAGGAACTATCAGTGAAGAGGGCATATTGTCTTTCAGTCTCCAGTGGTTATTATATGGTGGGGCTTCCTTGACACGTCTGCCACTTGCTCTTCTTCAGAAGATAATCCAAAAGTTTCTCTTTTAGGCCAGTTTGTTATAATCTCTAGAATCACAGAGCAATTCAGATTTCCAAAATGGGCGCGCTGGGTGATGAGACTGATCTACTTGCTCCATGTGGTGTCGGTGGAGTGATGTGTGGAAGGAACTTTTCTTTTAAGCATCTACTCTAGCACTGGTAGCCGGCGTGTCAGAAGCAGCTGCATTTCAGTGCCAGTTACTTCTGAGGCAGCTTGAACTTCTTCATAGGTGGTCAAGATTTCTTTCTCTGTGGTAGTGTAATTTGCTTCAGAGCCTTTGTAGCTATGGCTCCAGAATTGCAGTGGTTGACCCTGAGTCTCATCAGGCACTTTCTGCCAAAGGCTCCGGGACAGATCATGGTTCCCGGCTGCAGAGTAGAGCACATTCTTAACCTCTGGTCCCATCGTGACTGGACCAAGCATTACTGCATGAGTGATTTCCTGCTTGATCGGGGTGAAGGCTTGTTGCTGTTCAGGGCCCCAGTAGAAATTGTTCTTGCAGGTAACCAGGTAGAGAGGGCTCACAATCTGCCTATACTTGGGAATAAGCATTCTCCAGAAGCCTATGGCACTTAGGAAAGCTTGTATTTCCTTCTTGGTGGTAGGAGGAGACATAGTGGTGATCTTGTTGATTACTTCTGTCAGGATCTGATGACATCTATCTTGCCACTTGACTCTTAGAAACTGAATTTCTTGAGCTGGTCCCTTAACCTTGCTTTACTTAATGGCAAAACCAGCTTTCAGCAGAATCTGGATAATCTTCTCTCCTTTTTTGAAAACTTCCCCTGCCATGCTCCCCCATAAAATGATATCATCAATATAATGTAGATGTTCGGGAGCCTCTTCCTTTTCCAGTGCAGTCTGGATTAGTCCGTGGCAGATGGTGGGACTGTGCTTCCACCCCTGGGGCAGTTGGTTCCAGGTGTATGGCACTCCCCTCCAGGTGTAGGCAAATTGAGGCCTGCATTCTACTGCCAAGGGAATAGAGAAGAAGGCATTGGTGATATCAATAGTCGCGTACCACTTTGCTACCTTGGACTCTAGCTCATACTGAACATGTCTGGCATAACAGCACTCAGTGGTAGTGTGACTTCATTCAGGCTACGGTAATCTACTGTCAGTCTCCAATCTCCGCTAGACTTACGCACTGGCCATACAGGGCTGTTGAAAGGTGACTGGGCCTTGCTGACCACTCCTCGGTTCTCCAGTTTACGATTGCCTCATGGATAGGAATCACAGAGTCTCTGTTGGTATGATATTGCTGATGGTGTACTGTTGCTGTGGTGATTGGTATCTGTTTNTGAGGCCTGCATTCTACTGCCAAGGGAATAGAGAAGAAGGCATTGGTGATATCAATAGTCGCGTACCACTTTGCTACCTTGGACTCTAGCTCATACTGAACATGTCTGGCATAACAGCACTCAGTGGTAGTGTGACTTCATTCAGGCTACGGTAATCTACTGTCAGTCTCCAATCTCCGCTAGACTTACGCACTGGCCATACAGGGCTGTTGAAAGGTGACTGGGCCTTGCTGACCACTCCTCGGTTCTCCAGTTTACGATTGCCTCATGGATAGGAATCACAGAGTCTCTGTTGGTATGATATTGCTGATGGTGTACTGTTGCTGTGGTGATTGGTATCTGTTTTTCTTTAACTTTCAGCAGTCCCACAGCAGAGGGGTCATCTGAGAGACCAGGCAAGGTATTCAGTTTTCTGATGTCTTCTGTCTTTACAGTAGCTATCCTGAAAGCCCAACGATATCCTTTTGGGTCTTTGAAATATCTGTTTCTGAAACAGTCTATGCTGAGGATGCATGGGGCTTCTGGGCCAGTTACAACAGGGTGTTTTTCTCACTTGTTTTTAGTTAAATTTACCTAGGTTTCTAATACAGTCAGTTGCTGGGATCCTCCTGTTACCCCAGAAATGGCGGTGGATTCTGCTTATACATACCTTTATGGCATCACAGTACATTGGGCACTGATGTCAACCAACGGCATGTATTTTTGTGGGTCAGATGTGCCAGGCTATTGGATCCACACAGTCCAATAGATCCGATTGTCCCTATCCTCCATGTGGCTAGAGGCAGGGCCCCTCTATTCCTGCCTGTGGCACATGTTGCTCTCTTCCTGTAAATAGGTTCTTGAGGTTCTGTCAAGAGGTCAGTCATATCACCATTCTTATATTTTCTGGAATTTTGTGTGCGAGAGACTGGATTGACTCTAGATGAGCCTCTTGTGTTAGGCGTTCTCTTTTTAGTTTACGTACCCGGGCTGCTAAGGAGGAGGTGGGTTTTCCATCCCACTTCTTCATGTTTTCTCCATGCTCCTGAAAGAAAAACCAGGTTACCTCGAAGGCTGTATCCTCTCTCCTTGGCTGGGGGATGCTGGCTCCTAATGGCAAAGATTCTTGTTGGTTCTGGTGAGATCTGGTAGACTTCTTCCTTAAGTTCTTTTTTAGTTTCTGATGGCTGTCTTCAATCAAACTCTGGACTTGTTTAGCCAGCCTTGCTTTTACGGACGAGACATAGGTACGAAATGAAGTGGTGACAGTGTCCTCATAAATTCTAAGTTTATTGGCCAAGAGGTCCACCCTGTCTTCACCTTTCCTTTATTGTAGTGTTGCCAGATAATGGGAGTACATCTCTGGTCTGAGCTGTGCAAACCTGAACCACATTTGCGATGTGCACTGGAGAGAATCTGGGTTTTTACGAAATCTCTCGTCTTCTGAGAAAATTATCTCCAGTACAGCCAATTCCCTCAGGCATAGGATACCTTGTTTTATTGAGCTCCATTTTTCTTGGTGCACCTGAAGGTCTTCTTTATAAAGGTATCTGTCGCTCACACTTGTCAGCAGTCGCCACCAGAGGCTGAGAGTTTTTTGTGTTCTCCCAATCCCCTGGTCAATGACCACATCCCAGTTGCCTGGCCTCACTTCCATCCAGAATGGTGTCATTGGCTGCAGCGTCCCAGATGCAAAGCAGCCAGGTCAGGATGGAATCGTTCACCTGCTGGATTAATTCCCCCTGCATGTCACACAACTCACCTAGGGATAGAGAGCGAGTGATGATTTCTGGCTCTGTCTCTTCTGCTGGGTGCGAAGGTCTTGCCATCCTCATCAGTCACTATGTGGACTGATTTGCTCTTTGATTTCTTCTTCTGAATGAGGGCAACGGCTACCAGTTCAGGCTGTTCTGGTTCAGTGATGGTTTGTGTGGAGATGCTGATGGTGCTTTTGGTTTCTTCCTCTTCTGTGATAGTCTGTGTAAACACACACGCTTTGCCTTTGGTCTGCATAGACACAGATGCTGTTTTACTTTTGGTTTCTTTCTCCTGTGTGACAGTCTGTGTAGACATAGATGCTGTTATTTGGTGTTTGGTTCTTTCCTCTTCTGTGGAATTCTGTGCGGATACAGATGCTGTTGCTTTGCTTCTCCTTTCCACTTTCATCAAGAGGACGCTGCACCACACTATGTAGTGCTTTGTTTCTAGTCATGTTGCAGGCTGTGCAGAGAAGACAAAGCAGAACTAACAACACTATGCTGTCCTTGGCACCCAGAGAGAACTCAACATTTTCAAAAACTCCTGTGTCAAGCCTGAGAAACTGGAAAAAGTAATTCTTTAGCTCTCCCCCCAGGGGCTGGGTGTGATTGTTGAAGCCCCAGAAGAAACAGCCTAGATTAGGACAAGCAAACAAAATCTTGTATATATTCCAAATTATGTTCATTGCTTCAGACTTTATAATGCAATAGACATAATAGACCAAATTTTTACACCATACCCAGGTCTACACAGGAGCATTATAATTGGCTGATAATTCCCCATGTGTGGAAAAATACAGAGAGAGGTACAAGAACTGTGTGACCATGCTTAGAATCATAGTGTATAGGTGGCTACTACAATACAAAATTATAATTCTGACTTTTCTCAATACCTCTGCCCTATGTTGGGCACCAAAAGATATGTTCCGGTCTGACAAAGTCAGAATAGAGCCTGACATCCTTTAGAAAGGTGCAGTCCTCCGCTGAAGGTCCAGTGGTGATAGATGGGCCTAGTCTTCCTCTGGGAGTCCAGTGAAGAAAGGCTGCTTGGTGTCCCAAATCTCAGGTTTTCATTCAGGTAAAGGGGCTTGGCTCCTCCCCCTCGATGGAGCATTTTCTAATGGGATGATGTAAGCTTATCAGTGGCCCATTAGCAGAAAACCTCTCCCTGGAGGGAGGATGGATTGTGGGAGGGATAAGGAAATTGCTCTTGCTGGTTTCTTATCAGCTGGCCTATCAACACAAGATTACATCACTTCCCCTCATTCCAGTTCCAACAGATGATGATAGAATAACACACTTTTGATTATATTTTGCACTGCAATCCATGACACATAACCAGGGCTATAACCAGGGCTTATCGTGGGCAGCAGGTAGAACAATGGTAAAGAAGGGTCTTTCTTACACTAATGGCAACAACTTCCCAAGAATAACTAAAGTAGCAACACTACAGCTTGTGGGAGAAAGACAATGGGAGTAATAGCAGCAAAACAACAGCATGAGAAAAATTTGGGGAAAGCATTGTCACAGCAGATCACATGAAGAGATACGGAGCTTGCAGGCTGTAGAGTGGGAAAATGGAAGGTCCTTAGCAATATAGGAAGTTTAAGACACCTAAGGAATGGTGAAAAACCAGGCTGGTACCACCTGAAGAATTAAACTCTCCTTTTTGGGTGGAAGGGAGGATAAGAAAGAAAAGAGAGGTGAGATCACATGCTGATCTACAGTGTAAATGATGGACCTTTTCTGTGATTTTTTTCCCCATACCTAGTAGAAAAATATGGCATTGTTTAGAAGCACTTTATATTTTCAACACAAAATAATATAATTATAAATGCTTACCTAGTTTGTACAAAGGTTGAGGATGATTTGTGGAACAAAATATGAAATACTTATTTTGAAATGTGGAGACATGTTTATAGAGATTTTGACATGAAATTACATCTGCTTAGAGTGCTGCAGGCAATTATGATTCATTCTGCTAATATTATCTTTCTTCTTTGAGGACAGTATCTTCCATAACGTTCCAAGCAGAAAGTAAAACAATGTATTATAATAACATATGTAGTTAAAAAGAGACAATAAGATCCAAACTGTATGAACTGATGACAACTGCAATAAATGCATTTTATATTTATTGTTTATATTTAATTTTATACAATAAATATTGTATTTTTGATACATGATAAATATTTTTTCTTATTGTAACACAAGTAATACATTTTCTGTTGAAAAATCTGTGGTGAGTTTAGAGCTAGCTAAACTCACCAGTGCACTTACTCATTTCTTGCTGTGAGATATGATTTTAGGAGAAGGGCAAGAACTTGCTTAAACCTTGAGACTATGAAGAATGTTTTCTTAACAAAACTAAAAGAATTAAAAAAAAAAAGAGAAAATCAGAATGAAACTTCCAGAACACTTTCCCTCCCCTGCCCACCTTCTTTCCTTTCCCATCTGACAACATAAAATAAAATCTAGGATTTTAAATCAGTTATCACTTCTACCTTTCCTCAGTTCTCATAGGGCGAGGAGTTTTCTTTCACAACACCATGGAGAAATCTCCACAAGAACACAGCTTCTTATGGCTTTGTATCTTCACAAACAGCAGCTGCCTGGTTTAGAAAAACTTCCACTATTGCAAAATTCCTCCCATTTTCACAATTGAGTGAATGGGCGATGTCAACTTACGGGGTGTCATTTTTAAAGGATCAGCTGTTCAAAGAAAAGACTCTTTACTGATTTCTGCAATTATCTTCATCTCTAAGAACAGAGGTCTTTTTCTTTTCTCCCTGAGATATAGTTCTCTTCACTCTCATCCCTGTCTCTCTGCTCAAGCTCCACAGAGCATCTTTACTTCAACATCTGCTGCCTCTGCTCAGGTCCACATTTGAACACTCCATCATCCCCCCATACTTGTTTTCCCTCATGAATTAAAGAAAATACTGTAGTTATTATAGTCCATCTCCATAGCATTACCAAAATAACTTTCAGTCCCAATACTTGGACACCTCCTCATTCTCCTTTGATCTGAAACTTAAAACTTTCTTTCACGGACTCTAGCATCTTCATGTTATCACCCTGTGCTTTTGCTCTCTCCCAGGGGAACAATCGTGGTCTGCAGGTCTCATCTGTGCACTGAAAGTGTTAGCATTTCACCCAGACCGGCAGGCATTGGTGAGCATGGTGATGGATTGCAGCTGTGCTGAGTTCTTCTCTCTCCCTCTCTCTGCCCTGCACCTGCTGGGGGTGGAGGGGGCCTGTCCCGGCCTGAAGCCCGGGGTGATCTCTGCTCAGCATGGACCGGGGGAGGGCTGGAGGCAGGGCCTGGTGTTAACGAGATCTCAGCAGCTGTGACCTGGCCCAGCTCTGGCTGGGGGAGAGGGCCCCCCTGGCCTCCTATCCCCGCCCGGGAGCTGCTGGGATCTGGCCCTGCCCTGCCCAGCCCGGCCAGGCCATGTGGATCGCGGCCGAGCAGGGCCGGCCCCACAGAGCTCCCAATACCTTCTGAAGCCAGAAGCCGGAAAAGGACTTTTGGAACTTCCCAGGTTTTAAAATGTGGTATTGACGGAGGCAGACTCAGCTTTTCAATGGTTTACAAAGCTGTTAGATCTCAGAACTAGACAGCTATAGGCCTTTTCTTGACACAGAGGAAGCTCCCAGGAGCCTCTCTCACGAAAACCATTTCTGTGAAAGGTTTTCTTCCTTCTTCCTAAATATCAATCAACATCAAACCAACAAAATCATAGCAGAAGTTTTTTTCTGTCTCATTTATTGTTGTGGTGCATCTTTGTCCCTGTTAGTCCGTTCTGTTTCTCTGCTGCTTTGTTGATTTAATCTAAGTTATACCCCTCCCCTTAGCTTTCTGTCTTCCCAAAGAACCATCATTTGCTCCTGAATGTTCCCTGTTCCTCCCTCCCATTAAGTTGTCAATCCTACCTTATCCCAACCCTCTGCTTTGGAAGTCCCCTAATCTTTGATGTCCCATTGGTTTGTTTAAACTGTTCCCACCTCTGGTGTTCTCTTATTCGTTTATGGACATACTCCGCCTTGTGCTCCTCCCCAGTCTTCCCCCTATTGGTTAAAATTTTGTACCCTCCCCTTGAACCTCCCCTGTATAAACGTCCCTGCGCACCCAATTTCTTTTTTCCTTCATCCCTGACCATTCCTTGGGATAAACCTTTTTGGAAACCACACAAGTGACCTCTCTCTTACTCCTGCCCTTGGCACTTGACAACCTGTGCTGTAGAGCTTAAGCCCTACAGCTGTATCCCGGACTGTGCTGCATTCTGGGAACAGCCCAGCCTTGGCCCAGTGCCAGGAGGTGGCTGGGGAAAATCCAGCACTGTGTCAGTTTATGGACAAGATTTATCTTATAAATATTATGAATCTAACATTTTTCTTAGAAAACATATTCTAGGCTTTACAGAGAGTGTTACTCAGACCTCAAGACATTTTCTGGAGTGAGGAATTCTTAGTTCATTTTGGTTTCTTGATTAATTAAAATATTACCTTCTCTAGTTGATACCAAAGAGCTGTACTTACTGAAAAATCACGTTATTTGCTTTTACTTAGATTGTCAGACTGCAAAATCTTTAACCTGATTGGCAGTTCTTCTGAAGATATATGCATAACATCCTGAGGTCACTGCCTCTCAGTCATCAAAAATGGAATTTTTATGACTAAGTGAACAAAGATGCTTACCTCACAAAACTGTCTCCCTTTGCAATACACTGTCTGTATACATGACATAGGGAAATAATTGATTTTACACTATAAGCCAAAAACAACAGCCAGACACAATCCTGTGGTTTTTTGAATGGCAGCTGGGACAGTATTCTGAAGGCTGTCACAATGTGTTAGAACAAATATATATAAGCAAAGTTCCTTTAAAGTATGAGGAGCCAAAGTTCAAATAAAAGATTACACTTAGCAGGGGATTTTGAGCATGTACCTTCATATGGAAAGAGAAAGAAGAGTAGGACTCTAGTTTCATCAGTCAGTGCCTGAGGACTGTTATGCTCTTAGTGGTTTAACTAGCATTTAACTCCTAGCAGGTGATGCTCTCTTCCTCATCCCTTATAATGATGGAATAAAAGTTCTTGCTACCTTGTCTTCTGTGATCCCAGATGATGCAGAAGCAGCCTGGATATGACAAGGACACGGAAATTCCTTTTCCAACTCCTTTAGGCAGTAAGACTAAAAATTTTCATCTGCCACAGATAGCAAAGCACATCATGGTAGAGATTGCAGACACATTCCAAGACTTGTACAGTCAAAAACTATTCCAAACTTGAGTGTACAGTTCACGTTTGGAAGGGATCATAGGAGGTCATCCTGTTTTAACTCTTGCTCAAAACAGGGTCAATTATGAGGTCACGCCTAGTTGCTCAGGGATTTATCCAGTCATGTCTTTAAACCTCCTAAAGACTGCACCACTGCTCTGTGCATCCAAGTTTGAAAGTTTACTGTCATCATGGCAATGACAAACGAGTCTCTCACCATTTCATATATATAAAAAAACTGAAAGCAGTGCCATGAGTTTATGTCAAGAACACTAACATGGTTTATATTTTTTTCTGAGCCATAACAAAATAACACCGTTTTTTACTAGACTACTTTTAAGGATTTCTTTCTTTCTTAAAGTGAAAAAAGAAAATAAATACACCCAAGCTCCCAAAGAAACAAACAAAACTCCTGTAAAAATTAATTCACCATATTTAATGAAAGATGCATTCACTCTTCATATTTTTCAGTTTGAAAAGTTAATAGTTTTTCTTGCTTTCTAATTTTCTGAAAATAGAAAATTCCAGAGAACTACAACCACCCCATTTGCATTTCATATCATATGTCATGTCTTTCAAGCTATATTCTTAGCAGCACTCACAAATACTCAGCAGATAATAATTATTGTCTACTTGAATAATGCAACTAGGAAAAGAAATCAGTACTCTTTTAAAGATGTACTTCAATCATCATTTGCAACATGCTCTAGCTAATACTGGCTTTCAGCTATATCTTGTAAGTATCAAACTTCTCATGGCTAAACCACAAGAAATAGTTATTTTGACTTCTGTAATTTAAGGAACCAAAAAAGTGAATTTTTAATCTAAGAATTTTATTTGTCTCTACTTCCTTTTCCCCAAGAAACCCTGCAACATCTGTTACCTCAGGTGGTGTATTTAATAACTAATTCATATTAATAAATTTGCACTGCAGATTTAGAATGGCCAAACTACATGATACGATTGGTTATCACCTTTAGATGGATACAAGGAGTCAGTGATATAGCATAGATTTAATATCCTATTACTCTTAATTAGGTTTGTTCAACTTGCTTAATTTTCTTCTGAATCCTTTTCCTAGAACTTGTCTTGCCCTTGATAGATGTAGGTGTCTAGAGACAAAAATATGATCATTGCAAGACACACTCCTGGTTTCATTGAGTGAAAGTTCTTTAGATGTTTTACAGCTTATTCTTCTCCTCTGCTGTACTATATACAGGCTACCATATTAAATGATACAGTAAGGGCAATACCTGTTTAGATATACCATGTAATACATCAGATTACATGGTATATCTTTTACTCCCTTCCCATCAAATAGTGCTTATCTAGGACCATAGAGACAGACATTTTATTTTCATTTGCAAGTCTATCACCACTGCACTAATTATCCCAGGCTCAAGATCAGCCAGGAAGGAAGAGGAACAGCATGAGACAATGTCTCAGTGCTAAAGAGAAGCCTAAACATTTCCCAAAAAATCACAAGCGTTGTCTTTACCAGGCAGGGTTTCAGTATCATCAGCAAAGGATAAATGGTTGCTTACTGCAGGATAACCAGGATTTCAGAAGCATCCAAAGCTTTTCTGTTGCTCCAAAAACTTACCATTGTTTAACAGCTGTCACAAGAAGGTAGGGAATGTGTCATAGATCCTGTTTCTGAGACAGCAATGTACGTATCGTATCTCACATTTTATATATAGATTGAAAGAGGTGCAAATTCACTTGTGGTTTTTTGCACTGCTATTATTCACTGATGTTAGTATTAAAAATAGGAAAAAAGGATACACAGTTTCAATGAGTGTGATTCGAGAGACAAGATGCAGAAGGTTAATGAATTACAGAGACTCAAAACCTAAATAAAATTTTACATATAAAATGGATAGATTGAATATTCCAGGAAGAAGACAAGATACAAATAATAGGGTTCACTTAAGTCACTGAAATTCAGAGTATAAATATTGTACTAGTGTAAATTATAAAACGAATTTTTGTTATAATTTTTAGTACTGATGCCCATAAAGTTTGTACAGGTCTAGTGCTGGCAAACACAAATGTTAAATCAAGTGACAATGGGGTTCGAACTGAAAATACTTCAGATCAACTTTCTTACACTTCTACTACATAGATATAGAAACCAGGAATAGTCAATCTTACAAAAGTTATTATGCTCTTGTAGTATATAAATAAAGTTGTAGATGGTACCTTTTTCTTAAATAATTTAGAAAAAGCTAGAAGCTTACTGGTGAACAGGAACCTTTTTTCCTGAGATTGTGTTGGGTTTATTTCAGGGTGTTTCTTACTATTGATCTTGTGTTTCTAAAGTTTGCTTGGAACATGGGGACTATCTTCTATATTTATGTAAATCAGGCTGTGCTTTCTGGATTGCCTTTTGCCTGTAGTTGTTCATACCTTACAATTGCGGTTTTGGCTGCAGTAGAGTTATTTTCTTCATAGAATCATAGAATGACTTTTGTTGAAAGGGACCTTAAAGAACACCTAATTTCAATCCCTTTGCCATGGGCAGGGACACCTTTCACTAGATCAGGTTGAATCTATTATTATGTGTTCATGGTAGCTGTTTGTCTGAATTCAAACTAAGTATTTAAAAATCTCTCACATTCTATTGTCTTTCCACAATAGAATGGGCAGTTAACACACAATAGATGTGGTAAAGAAAGACAAAGGTGAGTATCTTGCTAACTTCTTTAGCGTATTCTTTTCTTAAGGAAAATGTCTTGCTACTGTTATGATTTAATGAGGGCATATTTGAACAAAGAAATAGTATTTTTGCTTGCAGACTAGGGGGATAAGAAAGACATTGCATCTTTAAGCTCAGTAAAATCTGACCCTAGATGATTATTTTTCACTGATATGGCAGTTTCTTGACCACCAGCAGGCAGTGGCCATTGCAGGAATCAATGAGATTTCAAGTAGATCCTTTCTTTCTCATGGTGAAAATAAGTTATCTGTGTACAGATGGAGCATGTTAGGGATTGTGGTGACCTGATCCCTTTAGCAGAGTACTCACTGGTTCAAATTTAAAGTTTGGGGATAGTCATAACCGAGTTTCTTACTGAGAAAAAGAAAAGATTACCACATACCAAGGTCCAAAGTCTTGATGTACACTTGATGTCTTCCGGTTTCCTCAAGCTTTTGATTGCACTCAAAGTGTTCTGAATGGAATTTTCAAGCCAGTTGAAATAAAAGAATAGGTAATCCAGATAATTCTCTGTTTGTAAGGATGTGGAGATGAACTTAGCTTCCATATACCTAATGTATAGACTAAATACCAGAATACTGGAATTTTCAAATACTTGGTCCATAAACAATAGAGAACATGCTGGAATTGAGAACGGAAGGGGGAAGTAAATGATGGAATGTGAAAAGGAATCCTGAATGCCAAAAGTCATGTTTCTATGACAAATGACGATTAATCACATGAAAAACAGTTAATAGAACTACTCTTAAATCATTAAGAGTCATATAAATCTCTCCTTAAGGTAAAGGAGGTGCTGAGATTTAGATCAAAATTTAACTGCAGTTTAATGATTTTTAAAAAGGGCAAAAAGCTCATTTTTCTGCATAACTGGACCTATTAAACCACTGTAGATGGGACTATACCTATCCATTAATATAAAATAACCTATGCCCTATAAAAATCAGAAAGGTCAGATCCTTGGGTATGGGTCAAGCAAATCAGTTTTATTAAAGATGTTTAATCTGGTAGTGTTGAGTTTGAACAGAATATTATTCCTTGTTTAATTCACCTTCATGTTTAGAGTGAAAACAACTGCAAGGAATGAAATATTACTTAAAATATTCAGGGCAGCAACATATGCCTCAAGAGATAAGAGTCTCACTATTAGTTTAATTAGGAGAAAAAAAGCACAAGCTTCAAGTGTTATTTACAGGTTCTTGACATATTCACTAATGAATCATAGGATGCTGTAAAGGTTATTCTGTCTATTACAAAAGAAGAGCACAATAATAGTTTCTTAACCAACTTATTTTCTTTGCACTTTTAGTCTGTTCATAGTAGAAAAATGTGCTTGAAATTGAAACAAAGATTTTTTGTTTTCACTGGCAAGATACCTTCATATGTGAGATAGAGTACAGTGGGATTTTTTATGTACATTGTACATTAAGGAGTTGAGCATACTGCAAGCAGAGTTTTCACTACTCTGTATTTTCCAGGACACTTAATTTGTTTTTAGGAATAGCAGAAATGCTTGTGCTTTTGTCAGGATACCAGAGAACAATGAATTTTCAAAATAAAATGCCTTCTTTTCTTTAGTACAATCAATTTTTATTCTTTCTGCCTGCATAATTATCAACTGGATTGTTAATTTTTATTTCTACTTATTTTTAAATTTTTTCTAATGCAGACACAGACACTATTTCTTGGGAAATTATCTGTTACATTAGACAATCTCTTAGCTAAAACAATCAAGAACCCTTCTTTTCCAAATAAGTGACTTTATGGTTGATGGAGATGATAATGCACCCTACCTCAGATATAAGGAGTTCTAGGCAATGTGTAGCAGCATCTATTATTAGCATTATGCCAGATTTTTAAGTAACAGCTCTAAGTACAGCATGTCTTACATACTAATGTGTTGTTCATCCTCTTTCTTCCAAAGCACAGGCATCAGCTAACTTCAGCTGTGACTAACTACAGAAAGATTATGAAATACAGTATTTATAGTTCTTGGGTTTGAGTACTATCCAGATTACAGAGCCAATATTGGAGAGTTACTGATTTGTGCCTGTGAGAAAAGAACCTATTTGCACCAGAAAATCAAAGAATCTATATTTTTGTTTGAAACCTCTATGTTATTTATTCTTTATAAAATGGAAGGGCTAACTTTATATTAAAACCTTATTACAATAATGTTCTTATTCTTCTTGTAAAAAATTTTACATGTGAAATCTTGCCTCTCTTCATATCACCAATATTTGTCTGACTTGGCACTGAAGGAAGAAATAGCAATCTATTATAGCTCTAATAGCTAGTCTGAACTATACATGCTCAGAGGAAAGATAGAAAATCTAACATCCCAAACCTTCTTCAAGGGTGATGGTGAAAGGCAAAATAGATACAGATAGTGGTGAAGCATGGCTGCAAGAAGGCCACGACTTGCCCTGCTGAGGAGTTAGATACATTTCCATGTCTGCTTTAGTTTCCCTGCATTTTGTGCACAGATCAGATTTATCAGTCTCCTGCAGTCAGTAAGGGTATAGAAGAAAACCTGGAGAAAATTACATTTCCCCCAACAGCAGGTAGTTTCCCTTTAATGAGATTTTCTGAGATCCTTTTAATTTCTGGTTATGTTCTAAAAGCTGTTTTGGAGGACACTGTCTTTAACTCAGACACTGATTCCAATGCATTTGTGTCAGGTTATGCTCTGAAAGATTCATTTACAAAATGGGTGGATTCTGTCCTCTCCACCTGTCACACAGCCTCTTCCACCAGCTGTAAACTTGTCCACATTAGGAACTTTTCCACATCAACAAGTCCCTTTCTTCCTTTCGGTGGAGACAGGGCAAGTGAAGAATTACCACAAGCCAGAAAGAGAAACAAAAGGAAAAAACCCCAAACCAAAACCAAAACCAGTGGTTTGATTTCTCTGTTATTCAGATCCCACTGTCAGTTGTTTATAAATAATTGTGACCGCATCTGAGATACCTAACTTCATAAGTAAATTTTGCTCCTAAATGAAAAAAGGTACAAAACTCAACTTTTTCAGATTTAAAAGCAAAACCTATGACTATCTAAATTGAAAATGGAGGTGAGTGGTGGAGTGGGTATTCAAAACAACAAACAAACCCAAGATTTTTCCTCATACATCCTACTCTTCCACACAAATGTATTTTCTGACATCTTTGCATAGTCCTGTTGATGGTTTTCACATGTTTCTTTCTCTTCTTTTGACAAGGAGTAAGAAGCAAATGCACTCTTGAGTCTCACAGTAAATGGACAGAGAAGCAAAATAAGCCAAATGGAAGAAGTATAACTTCTTTCCCATACAACATATTAAAAGATATTTTTAGTGGTTTTCTTGACCATGGACAAAGTAGATGTGAAATAGTCTGAACTATTATACTTCATAGGACATATACTGCATATATTATTATTCTGCATAGGACTTCCTCAATAGAAAGCTTTCTGAATAGAAAGCTGTAACTCTTATTGTAGATTTGCAGATTTCTCTACCCATTCACATTAAAGAAATTATCCTCCACCAGGATTTAAAATGAAATCTGAAATGGAGCATTTATTGTCTTCTTAACCCCAAAAGAGCAAATAAGCATATTTTTTGAACTAATATACAATCTGAAATTTAAATACCTTGTCAGATGGGTGAAACATTCTTTGAAGTATCCCAAACTGTTCTTATTACAGATATTTAAGGTGAAGTCTAGGAAAATAAACTTAAATGTCAATAGCAGAGTTCTCAAAATGGTAAAGAAGATGTAGTATACTAAAAGTGTTCTTATTATGCTGGTAGTGAAAACAGGACTTAGAAATTTAGATCTAATCAGGAGAATCTATGAATAAATTATAATCTTTATTTATCTGGTCTTTAGTGTATCTATTATTAGCAAATATTTCTCTTAATTGAAAACTAATAAAGAATTCATCTATCAAGAGAGAACAATAGAAACATTTGAAGAACTCAGACAGTATTATCATAGAAATTTACCAGGAAAGCCTCTGTTTTTAAAATCAATTTCTCAGCAACTAATTTAAAGAAGTGACATTGCCATTTCTTCTGGAAGAAGTCTTCCCCATATTTCAGAGTCCAAGTAGAGACAGAGAAACAATATAGAGGAAAAGCAATAAAGAAGACAGTGAAACAATATAACTATTCAGTATTTTTATAGAAATTCATATATAAATGAGCATTCTATTTTTAGTCCAAATGCCAAAAATTTCCTAACACAGTACTACTTAGCAATGTACTGTACAAAACTCAGGAAAATATAACAACATCTATCTGTGAATACATTTTTTTTAATTGAATAGTGAAATCTACATATCTCGTCTGCATGCAAGATTAGATGACCCAGGAGAAAGAGAAATGGAAGTTCAAAGTCTCATGGCTTCCTGTCAAATGACACTTCCTATTCTCTGTTGTAGCAAGTAACAGTTTCTCTGTGCCTCAGGGTTATTTTGTAATTTATTTTTGTAAGCTGTTATTTTGTAAAAGTTGATTTCATTTTGTAGAAGTAGGTGGTGGGATCCTGCATGAAGAAGTTATGCCCATTTTGCTGAAGGCTGACAGATCTTATTTTTACCTTAAGGTGGAAACAGGTCCAGATATCCAGTAGGATAAGAGCTATGGTGTTCATATTCATAAAAACCATTTACATCAAATTTTTGTGGCACAGATACTTTTTTCACATTAACTATTCACATAGCATGGACCATCAAGATAATACCTTTTAAAAAGAAATTATACTGAAATATGAGGTGCAGCCTTAGACAGTTGGTACTGGATAATTTCAACAGTTTTAGAGAAACATAGTGGAATGTTTTTAAACTGAAATGCTGCTACAGAGAAAACTTGTTTCCAGAAAACTTATATTTTACTGGAATTTCCTTCAGTGACAACCACACTGCCATGCCCTCATAAAGTTTGACTGCATTTGAATTTGGTGAGAATATACAATCTTGCTTTTCTTCTGGAGTCTTCAAAATTGTATGAAACTTTTCAGACACTGTTGTCTTTTCTGCACTTTGGTTCCCTACCAGGGAAATTCATACTCTTCAACAACAGTTACATCCAAAAGGTTAGCATGCTGATGGTGGGCAAGAAATTAGGAAGGAATGTAGCCAGGATATTTCACCCAAACTGACCAAAGGGTTAGCCCATACCTTATGAGATTAAATTCAGCTGGGTGGTGGTATGGTGTGGTGACGAGACCTCTCAGGTCTCAGGCACATCAGCAGCTCCTTCTGTGGTTTCAGCTTGCCAGTCCTTACAAGGACTGGTTGAGTGAAAACAGCTGTCAGATAACAGAAGAAAGAGAGATGGAGCTTCGTATCAGATTCGTATAGGTTCTAATTCAGCTTCCTCCTCCAAGGTAAATACCAAATGAATGTGTTGCTAGGGTCACAGAGAACTGACCTTTTATCCACTGCAGATCAGGGTGGGTCAAAGGGAAAAACGCATGAGGAACACAATATCTACCTGAGCTGAAAGATATGCTGGGCACGCAGCTTTCTTACCTTGCTGTACCTGTCCTGTAAAAACAGCCAGCCAAGGTTTCTCCCTTAAGGAGAGAGTAACAAGCGGTATTCTACGGGGTGTCTTCAGGGAAGGATAGCTACACTGCTGGCTGGATCCCCGGCTACTACAACTCCTGTATTAATTCTGTATTAATTAAAAAAGCCTCCTCAGCAGCCTTTCTAAAGCAGCATAAAAAACATGAAAACATAATCAACACAGTAACGATAACCAAAAGAATCCACAACACACTATTAAGGAAGGAGGCAACCGAGCCCTAGTCCCAAAGTGTCTGAAAAAGTTTATAAACCATTTGGTGTTTGTCTCAGTCTGAAGCTCCTTGACATCATCTTTGAGCAGCTGGGTGTTCCTGGAGATGGATTGGCTATGGTCTGACAAGTGAAAGCAGCAGAGGCCCTCAAAGTCCTGGCAGCCATGTCCATAGACTAACAGAAGAAATTCAATTGCTGCTCAATTCTGCAAGGTGGCATATCTGGTTGTTTCTTAATCTTTGAGGAAGGTGCTGAGTGCCTTAGATGTTCTGTTGGCCTCTTCAGTAAGCCAGCACCACATACGTGAAATCTCGCCCAGACATTTTGCAATGGCAATCTACAGGAGAAAGATGGACACTGAGACCCACTTATTCTTTGGCCAATCAATAAATTTAGAATTTTCATCAGATCCAGTGAGAATACATTTTTGGTGTGGCAATTTGTTCTCCTGTCTCCAATCCTGTCTGAAACAGGTTGATGTTGGGGGTGAGGTTACTAAGCTGGCTAAAAGTGCAGGGACCTCCTTTCTTGTCCTGTGGAGACAGGAGGGAGCTCTACACCAGGCCCTGTCTCCACAGAGAAGAAGCACACCCAAGGGGAGCACTCTGGGAAAGCTGGAATTGGAGGAATAAAATGCTTCTCAACTGTGTAGTTGCATCATTCAGCTGAACTGTAAATTTTTTTGGTTGGTATTACATCTTTAAGAGAGTTAACTGATGCGTTATGGAAATAAAAGTTAAAGCAAAAACTCATTTTGAATGACCCCAAAAAAATCTAATTCTCTGTCATTTTCTGACGCCTTAGGAAACTTCCCCATCCACTTGTTCCATTGCTCCATAGTGCTCTCCATCAGGTTGGGCTACCTCCCCACAGACGTGTTTGCTGGGCCTAAGGCATCCCCACCAGATGGGACTGCAGCAGGTTATCAACTGGGCCCACGGACAGGCACATATTGTCCTGCTGGAGGGTTCTGTCTAGCGTGACCCACACACTGTGGCTGGGTTGGCTGACTATCCAGCTGAGGGCATGCTGAGCTGCCAGGAGCATCCAGAGGAACATCATGGTGGAGTTAAGGTAGGTGTTAAAGTGAGTGGTTTCCATTTTGGCTGAGGATGGAACTTCTGTTATAAACATGGGTTATTAACTTTTTTGAGGAAGGAGGTACTATCTTTCTGCTTTTTATCTTTTCTCTCCACTCTTCTTCCCCCCTTTCCTTAATAAAACAAGAAACCTGAAGGTAGAGGTGGTTTTAGGGAGTTTAGGGAAAAGGGAAAGGGACTGAAAAGGGCAAGTATGGGGAAGGTATGAAGGAAAATGACAATTTGGGGTACAATTAGGGTTAACAGTGAACTTGATAGGATGTTCCTAGCTTTTTTGGTATTGCTGTTATTCTTGGAGTTCTGTTTGGTCTGGGACCTGGTGACAGGGCAGTGTACCCTCTGACAAAACCGTCTTTTGTGGTGTTTCCACCTCCAGGCGGTATCTTGCCAAATGTGCTGTCTGATCTTACAGTTCTGTGGAGGACTTAGATTAAATCTTCTTATTTATGTCAGGGGTGATGTTTGTTGCATTTGGTTTAATGCATTTTCCCGGGAGCCATCTGGGGCCAGAGGGAGTTGACACACAGGCATATCCCCTCCCCCAGGATATTAATGGGAAATCCTGCTATTTGCTGGATCTTGGGATTTTTGATCACCACCAGTGGATTCTCATCAAGCATAGCTCAGGTTGAATTTGAGAAGTGGCTGAGGCTCTGAAAATTGAGGCTCAGCTGTGAAAACAAGCAATTTAGGAAATTAATGACATAGAGAGCTTTACAAAGCTTCTTGACGGGAGACAGTGTTTCTGTCCTTGCCCGCTGCTGGGCAAGGACTCGTTTGATGGTGCCAGGGGTTCTTTCCACAGCTGACTAGCCTGTGGGGTTATGAGGAATGCCTGTGGTGTGTTTCATTCCCCACTGATTGAAAAAGGTGTTTAATTTGCTGGAGGTGTAAGTAGGTCCATTGTCAGTTTTATTTCCTTGGGGACTCCTAGGGTGGCAAATGCCAGGAGAAAATGCTTGATGGTATGTGTTGCATCTTCTCCCACATGGGCTGAGGCAAACACAGCTCCTGAGGAAGTGTCTGCTGACACATGTATGTATTTTGAATTCTCAAATGCTGGGAAGTGGGTAACATCTGTTTGCCAAACCTGGCAGCTGTTGAGGCCTCTGGGGTTGACCCCAGAACCTAGGGATGGCAACTGATAGGATTGGCATTTTGGGCAGGTGTCTACAATAGCTCTAGCCTGATCTCTGGAGAATGGAACATGTGCAAAAGGGCTGGGATATTTTGATAGAAAAAGTCACGGGACTTTTTTGCCTGGCCAAAAATAACTGTCACATTGGCTGTCTCAGCTGTCATGGCAAGTGCATCTGCTCTCCTGTTTCCCCCTGTGATTGCACTGTGGGAGGTCAGTGTGTGACCTCACATGCATGATGTGAAAAGGATGCTTCCTGTGGGAAATGAGATTAATTACTTTGGAAAGCATATGATAAAAGGTTGGATTACAGACTTCTTTTAAAAGTGAGTGCTCTGCCCTCATAGCTACAACTGCTACATGCACCAAATCAGTGATCTTTATAGGTTCTGAAAATTTCTCAAATGC
>VWYI01025261.1:14227-59059 GCA_013399455.1 Anthoscopus minutus | reverse complement strand
AAATTTTTAGAAGAAATTTCTAATCTAATCTAATGAACAAATACATATTCATTTCTTTCATTATATATGAATTATACTTCAATTATACTTCAGAATCTGGACTTTTTACTGACAAGCAGAAGGGAAAGAATATTCATAAATGCATGTCTAGCTCTAGGAGAGCTTGCCTGGAAACATAATCTGCTCTTATATTTTCTCAGGATTACTGTCCATTCTAAATTTTCCACGTTCACATGAAATTTGCATCCTTATTTGTCAGAAGCTGCAGAAAACATCACTGTCTGAAAACTGTACCTCTGTTCATTCAGGCTAGATTGAAGGTAAGTCAGTAAGCCAAAGAGCAATATCCACCCAAGTGCTCAAATAGCCAGAGCTGTAATCGACTGACATTTGGAATTACACATGAGGAGTCGAGGCAAGGTTTTTACTTTATTAGGTGTTAAAGAGCCAGATACACAGATGTGAGACAACACAGAAGCAGTGTCAAGAAAACCATTTTACCCCTTGGATCTGGCAGCTGAACACTGAATACCAGAGGTATTTTTTCCTTAAACAACTAAAAGGCAGTTTTAAACAAGCCAGTGGATCATGGGTTCAACACATAACGCAGGTGTAGACTTAAACATTCTCCAGACAAGCTAATTGATTATGGAAAGTCATTACTTATATCTCTTGAGTTTACTAATGGGACGCCCAAAGAGTTTAAAAGCATATCAGGTTTCTGAGAGACTGACTCTGGACTACATTTCAGAGTATATCAAATGCTGCTATACCTTGACTGGATGTTTGATTGGTGCACTGCTGCAGAAAGGCAAGACCATGCTGCAGCAGCCAGGGGAGGTGGGGAAGCTCTTTCTGTACATCACTGCCATGGGGACCTTGCTGTACTTTTCCTCCATGCTACTTATGCTTGGAGTAATCAAGCAAAGCACCCAGACAAGAGCCATCTGTGTTTAGGGTCACACTCTTCCTCTTAACTTACTTAACACAGCCTCTCTAGTCTCAAAACCCCATCCTGGGTGGGCTACATCTGTCCCAAAATGGGGAGGTGCAGCCTGCGTCTGTCAAACTCAAAGGGCTCTCAGAATCCCAGCACTACCTTGAAAATCTCCAGCAGATTAAGTGGGGGTTTTTTTCAGAGGTTGTGCTGGTGAGAGAACGTATGGAACAGAAGAATTTGAATTAAAACTCCATGTGGCAAGATATGAAGTGTATACCACCTAGGCTGGCCTTTCAGGATATGGAAAAGATGATGCACTAGGTATTTGTCATCCCTAATCTTTATTACAGCCATCAACACTCGCTTAAAGGCAAAGTTGGACGCTTCCATTCAAATTACTTCGTCTGGAACAGTTAATAGTGATATTTAAATTGTCATCATTAAGTGTCAGAGCCAATGCTCTTGTGAGACAAATGAAGTTGTTAACACTTCTCTAGAAAGTATTACTCCTGACTGTCTGCTACCTCTGTCAAACACCAAGGTTATTTCTTGAAGAAAGAGGCAATGTCTATCTTTGTATAATATGACAAATTTGCATAGCTTCTAGAACCAGTGTGGGGGAGAGCCTATTTTCACCTGATTATAGATTTTATTATTATATTTTGTGAGTTAAATGTATAAAGCTTCACACATCAAGGTGAAATAATAGCTCTTACTAAGTTTAAGGGTAAACTAAATACCTGGTTTGATGTTGTACGTCAAAAAATAATATCTATGTGCAGGAGCATTTTTGTCCTAGATATGTTTCCAGGGGGCATTAATCTCTTTTGTGTAGCTATTAGCATGAAGAAAAGGTGAATCAAGAAAAATAATGCTTAAATAAAAATAAAATAATTCCATGCTTCTGGCTTCTCAGGTTTTCTCATACGAAAGAAAAAGTACCAAGAAGTACCCACTGAGGTGAGATCTTGCCTGAAATTAGAATGATACCATATCAAATGTCCACAGAGATTTGTAACAGTTTAAGGGACAGAACAAATAAAGTATGAGATCCAAACTGTTTACTTTGTCCAGTAATCTAGTTGCAGAAATGACTGAGTTTTGTTATGGGGAAGAAGCAAGAAACCCCTGGCTCAGCCTTTCCCAGTGGTCAGTGGTGGCTCTATAAACGTCTTCCCCAAACAAATGTCTTTCTAAAAATGCCTCTTCCAGCAGTTTGAGAAAGACACCACAGCTTTGTTTTTTATCTACCTTCTGATGCATCTTTTAAGAGATGCATCATTACAATTAATGTAGCTGTGTAGGAGGAGAGCAAAGCACTGTGTCTGACCACTGACCTGGCCCCAGGGGGAGGCACTCTCATGGAGTTGCTCCCCTGAGGCCCTGCAGTGTGCTTTGTAGGTGAGGTTCTTGCAGCCATGAGTCCTGAGACATCTTCCAGGAATATTAAGTTTTCATCCCTGAAGGTCCTCTGGAATTTGGGGTTATGAAAAATGTATGTTGTTTAGTTCTATGTCATTAGACAGAGAGATCTATGTCATTCAGTTTTTCATGGTGACCTCATTTATGGACAAGAGAATTTTCTTTGCACACTTACCCTATATGTTGTCTGCCACCCCTTTGCAATTTTCCTTGTACATCTCAGAAACTTTTCTAAAGTTTGTTTGTGCTGAGATGATGAACACTGCACCCATTATTCTGCAAGAGGCTGCACCACTGTCTTAGCTTGTGTCCCAGCTCTTTTTTCAGAGGTGAATATTGGAAATCTGCAATGATACTATCTTCTGACTATAAATGGGACTGATGTGTCTTTTTGTGTGTGTATGAAATTCATTAACAAGGACACTGTAAAGGAAATTACAGAATATGGAGTAACAGCCCCTGGTTTTCTACAGGGTCAGTAAACTTTACACTGCCTTGTGTCTAATTCCTTACACAATGCTTATCTGTAAATGTCACAGAATTACCAAACCACTTCCTCAGCTTGTAAAATTTGATCCCCAAAAGTATGTATATCTCCTTTAGGCATCCAGCAATGGAAAATAAATAAGACTTGAGATTGCTTTGATAGCATCATGTATTAGGAGAACAAAGAGGTATTCCAAAAGAATGTATTAAACCTGTGGCAGAGAAGTAGTCAATTTGCTAAAGCATTAAAATGAGATTAAAAGAAGTTAAAGGAAAAAAAAAATCCATCTTGTGACTGAAGTAAACATGAAATTATGTAGGATGGTTGGGTTTTTCTAAATGTCATTCAGTTTTGTGTGAATGTAGCAAACCAATTAGATAAAATTAAATTTCAAGCCTGATTGACTTTTAAATATTCAATTTGAGCACTGCATTTTGTGTTTATTGCATTGCTCAGGAAACATCTAGAAATGGCTGTTGCATCAAGGAATTAAATGAAAGTTGCACTGTCAATAGCCTGGCTGGGGTTTCTGCAGGAGCATGATGGCAGTTCTGTTTCATTCAGTGCCATTAAACACTGAATATCCATAGAACACAGAAATATAAGTCTGAAAAAGGACACGCTGGCTGCTAGAGAGATTTGGCATATCCATAGGTGGATAGCACTGGCAGATAATGAGAAGTTTGATGTCATGGAAATGATAACTATGAAATATGTAACAATACTAGCCCACAAAGATGGAATGTATATCATGAAATATTGAAGGATAATTCAAATCTGCACAGCAATCTGCTTTTCATTTCAAGTGTCAAGCCTATGTAAGCTATAACTTATCCAGGTATTACTCATGTGGGAAATAACTACAAATTTAGTACAACCCATGGAACAAAAAAAAAAAAAAAAAAAAAATTCCACATGGAAAGAAGAGGAAGGATGTAATGTTCCCTCTCTCCCCACCCTATCTGTCTGTGAGAAGGAAAAGGACTTAGAAAAACAAGCTTCCTACTAGTAGAAAAAGTGGAAAGCCTGTGATGGCTACAATGGGATCTATCTGCTGGAGAGATGCATCCCAAGAGCACGAGAGATGCATCCCTTCTTCTTGCCATCTGCCCTAGAAATAAAGAGTAACATGCATTTACCCCCAGGTCTCCGCTGTCCTTAGCACTCTTTGAGCACCCTGAGATGCAGCAGAGACAGATGTTACACCAAGGACTTTGTAATGGCCTGTGTCATATGAGGCTTCTTTCCTCTGGGGCACAGGTGTCACTGCTTTTCATGCTGCTTTTGATGCTCTGGGGAACGGGCTTTGGTCCAGAGGGAGAAGGGAGGAGAGGAAATCTATCTCAGGACTGAAAGGTTGAGACAATAGATCATATTAATATTGTTTTTTTCATGTTTTTTATGACAATCCGACACTTAGTCAAGGGTTAGAGTTTCCCGTTATCCTGTTCCAGCATTATCAAAGCCATTGTAAGAAAATATCTGAATGAAAAGCTACTGATGCCTTCTCTTTTTCACTCCCCTGCTGATAAAATAGAGCATTTCCAGGCAACAAAAGGGAAAAGTGGAAATAGATCCTTTTCATTCTGTTATTTTCCTTTTTTTTTCTGCTGTAGTAACCTTTATACCAGTAACCTTTCTAATTCTCCTGAGGCAATCAATTTCCTTGTTCAAAGAAAAAGGTATAAATGATGAATTATATCACTGCAATGGAACTTTCCCAAAACCATCTCTTTGTCTTCCTTTAGTCACCAAACTCAGAAATATTATTAACAACTGGAGGATCCTATTGAAAAGGACCTTGTGCATGTTGTTGTGCCTGCCCAGAATGGCAGGAATTTGTTATTCAGTGTATTTACGGCAGGATTATTTTAAGTAAATAAAGTTTACTGCCAGAGTTTTCAGGAAACTTTTATTTTCTTTATTTTACTGCAAGAAGATGCTGACTTTCGAAACTGATGATTTGTTCTTGACAGAATGCATAGACTATTTTATTTTCTGGGATACCACTGTTAAATCTATACAGTCTCATTAATAGATCTGTGTACAAAGGAAGTGCATAATTTTCAGTATAACTTTACAGAGAACAAGCCCTCTAAAAATTGCCATTCGAGGTGGTTCCTGCTAGAAAACAGATGAAAAAGATCATTTTGACACACAAGCTAAAAACAGCTTCATCTTTGGGTCATTCCCAGAGATGAGAATTAAATGTATCTGTGAAACAACACACTTTAGATAATGATATACACACTAATATAATGTGCATGCACCTCTGCTTTGGCAAGAGTCTCGTGGAAAAGGAAAAAAGTCATGACAAGGCAAGGAGTGAAGTCTTGCCTGTGGAACACAGGAAATAATCTTGCTCTCCTCAGCTCTCCCACTGACTCAGCTGAGATCTCTGGTCTTTCAAGAAAGATGTGGTCAATTGAGCAGAACCCAAATTATTTGCTAGTCTTGATAAGATGAAGGGTGAATAAAATTGCTAAAGTTGAAGTTATTAAGCCTAAAGAGAGCTGAGAAATAGCATGAGAGCAGTCTCCAGACAGGAGGCAGATTCCAGCAAAGAGGGATAGGATAGGAGATGGGTCAGGACAATAATTAAAGCAAAAATATTTTGTGACAGCAGGGATAAGGTACCAGGGGGTTAGATTGCTCTCAGAGGATTGTCATCATTAGAGAATTTTGAGGATACATCAGACAAACATCAATTAAGAATAAAAACAAATATATCAATCCTTCCTTACGACAAGGCTTTACTAGGTGGCCTAGGATGCTATAAGATTCTCTGACAAATGATATTTATGCAGTTTCTGGTCAGTTCCAACCTCTACACATCACACACCATCCAAATTACTTCCCTTGAGAACTTTTTATGCATGGCCTGCATGGATGAGACATGTGCCCTGTGACTGTGCACCTCTGATACCTATAACTTGAAATCTCTTTCTGAGATGACTTTCAGAGCTGCTGAGTGGCTTCTCTGCTGCTTCAAGAAGTATCAGTGATGAAGCAGATGACTTTCCCCTATAACTGCTTCCATTCCATGGTAAGGATTTGAAGTTCTGCCTCCAATTTGAATGGCAAAGAGTTGGTGATTGGCAGCCTCTCAGTTAACCTGACTATTTCAGGGCATGGAGTTGGGAATTCTAGCACTCCATGTGGGAAACAGCTAATTGATTCTGGAGGGAAATATAGGGTCTTTCACAAAGGATGCATCCCAGGGCAAGCCAGTTTATGTATGCCAGGTGCCATCCAGTGTCAGGGTTGCCTCTTCCCCTGCTGCCCAGATACCTGCCTGTACCTGAAGTCAGAGAAATGTCATGTCACTGTCAGATGAGGCACAGGAGGCTGTAACGCATTTGAGTAGCAGAAGAAAAGTGGCACATGCTTGACTGACATTGACAGCCTGACATTTGACAAGTAAGTTTAAGATGGAAGAATTTTTCTCTGTGCTATGGAGCACTTTACAAATAATCACTAAGCTTCATGGTTCTTTTCATGCCACCTTCTTCTGACAAACACAGAAGATAAAGTTTACCAAGTACCTTCAGTCCTGGCAGAAACGAGAGATGGCACTTTGTGTTGGCGGGACACTGGTGGTCACCAGCTATGTCACTGGCTATCATTTTTCCCACCCTGCCTTCAGCAGGATGGCATCAGTGTGTTTAGGTGACTCATCCATTGGGATGCTCAGCATGCCCTCCTGGCTGGGCTGAAATGCAGAAGCTCAGAGGGGCAGCAAGCAGTACTTCTGCTACATTACCAGGTGAAGAGCTTGTGTGCACTTACCACAGAAATGGGCAGGATAGAAACCCTGGACCCAGGGTCCATTTCAGGCACCTGGGAGGTACATGTGTGCACTCCCACTGCCATCCCATCCATCACACTCACACAAGTTCTCACAGGTCTGCAGAGCTGGAACAAAAATTACTTTGTTTGTGTCTACCAAATTAACGCAACCCTCCACCTTAGGTATAATTAGATACAGATGTGTTATAAGCCAGGGCAAGCTCCAGACCTGTGTGAATAATTGTTGAACAACAGAAGCAAAGGGCAGTGCATCAAAAATTAGAAACTTTGCTGTAGTCACAAATTGGCTATTTGCCAGTGAGGCATTATTTTTGTCTTTTCTGCTTATTGTTGAGTGTGTGTTTGCTGTTACCCTGCAGCCCCACTGAAGTTGTGATGAGAATTTTGTTTGTCTGAGGGGTTTTTTTTTTATGAGCCGCTGAATTCCCAGACGCCTAGCCCTTTATTTTATTTTTATATCTTTGGAGTCCCATTTCCCTTTCAGTAAGCATTGTGCCTCTGGAGCCATTGCCCTTGAGTGCTATGATGTTCATTCTGGAGCCTGTCATCAGCACAGATCCAGTGGTGCCTTCTGTTTTCTCTACCCTATGAGATAGTGGCACCAGCAAACTTTTGCATGCTGTCTGAAGAGAACAAATCTCCATGGCCACTCCTGCAGAAAAACTGCAACAGTGATGCTTTAATAACACAATATTCTTGTCAGGCTCCAAATGTTTTATCAGAGCTCAGCAGCAGGAGTGGTCTTTGAGAAATAATTCGGCACTTCTGGAGCTCCTGGCAGCTTCTCTGCCAAATGTTCCCCCCACGTAGCTTCAAGTCACTGAGTGTAGGGTTTCCCCTGGCAGGCAGCAACTGAGTAGCCCACAGGAGCTGGCAGATCACAAGTAGTTTTAATTTCCTTTTTCTCTTGCCTCAGTGACAGACAACCCTTCCATGGTGAAATCCAGCTCAGAGAGAGATTCATCTCTGGGAAGCTGGAGAGTCATAGAGTCATGCACTCACAGCTTCCCACACAGCAGTGGGATGGGCATTTCTGGACATTCAGCAGCCAAAAATTCTGCATTCTGAGGGGTAGCATCACCATCATGAGAGAGGAGCAAAGATTTGTCATGATATCTGAATGCTAAGTAAACATAATTTTTAGTTTGTATTTGGGTTTAGCAGACCCTCCCTAAAGCTGTAACCTTACTTGCTTTTTTATTAGTAGTAGTGATAGTACTGAGGACTGACCATTGACTTGGGAAGGAGTTTGAATTCCTCAGTAATTTCCATTAAAAGGGGAAACTCAGCAAAACAGAGAAACCCTACATCACAGGTTATTACCTGCGGGTAAGTGAAAAGGAATGGGAAGTAGTCATGGAGTTCTTATGGCCCAGTAACTGGAGAACTAGCTACAGCTGGTTATTCATTGGGTACTACCGAGGCAAAATTTGGAAGTATTTTCACAGGGGATGAGCTGATGTCATCATGTTAAGAGCAGATGTGATTTATCACTAGCTAGAAATCTCACCTTGTCATGTGCCTCTGGTAGTTCTTTAGTTATGTACTCTTCTGACACCGCTTTTTAGGGCTCTACATTTTCCTGTATCAGCAGATATTGATCCTACAGCCCCAGAGCTCTCTAACCTGCTACCTGAATGCAAAATGTGTCCTTGGCTCATTGTGAGACTGCAAAAAAGTGTGGTTTTATTTTTTAAAGTGGAGACTGTTCTCCTCATTTTTCTTAAATATAGCGCTCGTACTTTGGAACATATGGTCTGTATTTGGCAGGTGCTGAGCCTTTTTCCTCTGCTGAGTGTTTTTTCGCTCTGCCCTCATTGCTTCTGGGCAGAATGAGAGGACTTGCCTTGTCTATATGTCAGTGTATTTTACTGATTTCTAAAAAGCAAGTAACATGACAGTTCTGTAGTGACACCAGTTATGGTTATTTTCATGCTGAGCTTGTAGGAAAATTCAACTTAACATTATCACAAGTGCCATGGAACCTTCTTACTGTAAATTGCTGATCCCCCTGATTGGTGATCCCCAGACCTACTGTGTAAAACTGTCATGCATATATATACATATAGGAATTAATTTGATCCATTGGCTCATATTAATTTTTAAAACTGATTCTTTAAATTTAATTCTGGCACTAAGGTGTGACTCAAATTGTACTCAGTTATAAACAATTTCTGTTGAGTCAAACTTCACATATAAACTGCATTTTTAGAAGACAAGTTTCTGTAGGATCTAAGAACCACCAAAGCATTTATCTGCAGTTTTTTATTCCAAGATAAGTGTTAATTTTGCTCTAAACACGTGTTATAAACAAGCAGTGTAAATGCTTAAAAATAAGGTAATGGTTGTAAATATTCAGAAATAAATGATGACTTATTTCTCCTTGTAGAAAGATGACTCTCCTGAGAAACACCCTGGTCTGAGCAGGAGTGCACTTGACGTGATCAAATATAAGCTGACTTGGGTTTGGGAGTGAGTGGTTCCAAATAAGCTTCACTGACACCATCAGCTAAATTTCCTCTATTTCAGGAATATAAGATCTCACCTCTAGAGTCTCATCTCAGCATGGCTGATCACTTTTAACTCAGCCTGCACACATCTCTCTTGGCTTCCATGTCCTTTAATCCATCCTTCCATCCATGATGAAAATTGCAAAGTTCTGTGGGTTTCCCCAGAGCCTGCCACTGTGAAAGAAATTCAGGGTAACACTGAGAACAGTGGTCATTATTCCTGCCATTAAAAAGTTAAATAAATAATGAAATATTTCATTTTAATCACAGTTCATTTCTCTTAGGTGGAAGAAACTGTTCTAAATGGGAAGTAACTTCAGTGCGCTGTGAGGAAGTCTGATTTAATTTTATAGTATGAAAATTAATCAGAAAAACTCTAAATTACCATACAATTATTAAGGAAAAAGAAGAAGAAGAAGAAGAAGAAAAAGAGGAACAATTTCAGAGCAGTTGTAATTTTGTAAAGCATGAAAACAGCTTGAGAAAAGAATTTGTGAGGAAGCTTTTGCCTAGCACCTGGTCTTAGTTCCCCTGCATTTCTCTGCCTTAATCCCCAGCCTTTTGATGAGAGGTGGAGGTTGTTGTAACCTTTCAGTGTAAACCTGCCTCTCTGTTTCTATTCTGCATGACAATAGTGTCACACTAGTGTCACTGATATGCTATCCCAACAGTCCTTTCAGAGTAGCAGTAAACCTACTGGATAGTGACTGTTACCATGTAGAAACTCCCAGAAAAATCAATTTCTATCTCTGGTAACTATGCATTTACCTCTGAATGACTGAAATACTTATTTTAAAAAGAAACCAAAGCCTTTGACTTTCTCCTTTTAGGGTTTTCTTTAAGAGTACAATAACTCAGCAGTTACATCTCCCTTCTTTTGCTGTTCCATAAGACATTAAATGTTCTCAGTAACTTTTCCCAGACCCAGTGTGCCTAAAACACTAAATACATATAAAACAGTCTTGCCTTTCTCAACTGCACAAAGCCTGTTTCTCTCCTTAAACACCTCAAAACAGATGTCTGTTTACAGATTCTTTTAAATGTTGACTCTAGGACTGGCTTCCTCTTGACCTCACTTTCCCTGTTTCTCCCCATTTCTCCCTTCTCTTCCTGACTTCCTCTGCTTCTAGCCAGCAGTAAGCCTCTGCTTACTAGGAAATCCATTCCAGTGCTGATTTCCCTTCCATTTTCACTCCCTCCTCTCTTTCTCTTTCCTTCTCGCTTCTTCTGTGCAAAGCATTTGCAATATTTAGTTGGTTGGCAATTTAAGTGTCTGCAGATGCCTTAGAATAACAGTGACACATAATCTGGCTCCACATAGAACAGATAGGGTTACACAGCTGATGGGAGAGTTAAAATCCCTTTGAAGAAAAGCCAGTGACACACAGAAGGGAAAAGTGGGTGCCCCTGTCTAGAAATCTACTCCACAAACAGGACATAGGCCTCCATTCTGGCATTTAGAGCCTATTGAGCATTTAGGTGTTGCTACTGCCCGTGTGGATTATTTTATGCCACACTCTGAATACAGCTCAGCATCTCCCCTCAGTCTCCAAGGGGCGAGGCTCCTGCTGGGACAGCAGGCTCAGCCAGGCATGATGTCAGGACAAGGGGACCGGCTGAAGAAAAAGGCTTTTGGATTGGGAAGCACTCTGTCAGAGAAAAGGGAGAGGTTGGGAGAGGGCAGAAAGGGGAGAAGGAGGCGGAGAAGGGGAGCGGGACAAAGCGGGCTGGTGGGTATTCAAGGCATCCTAAACCCCTCATTGTCCCCAGGGGGGTCCCGCTGGCGGTGGGGGCAGGGGCTGCTTCCCCCGAGGTGGCCAGCTGAAAGGTAGCCTGGGGGGCCCAAGGTGGCCCTGGAGGCACAGCCCCCTGCAGCTAGGAAAATACGGAGCATCTCCCCCAAAATTCACGTGGAGCTGGCTGTATTTATTCAGGCTCCAGCGACCAGCTGTCAGGAGCCAGTGAATGACGAGAGATTTTTTAATGATGGCGCTTTCAACCATAATGATCAGTTTGTGTTGCTTTCCATTTTCAAAGCTGTTTTTTACCAAGAGAAAAGGCTGAAACCTTCCTTTAATGAAACACGAAGCCCAAGACCCTCCTTTGCATGTGTGCTCCTCTCCACTCCCGGTGGAGGAGCTCATTATCATGGGCTTTTCAGGCCCACAAAGACAAGCTCTGCTAATACTCCACAGCTCGTTTCACATGTTCATTCATGCCTCTTTTCTTATTATTTTTTTTATCGGTCTAGTTTCAGCAAACAATCTGGAGTAAGCATTTTTGATTTGGGCTTTAGGAGGAGGAAAGGAGGAGGGGAGATTGCTTCAGATCAGGGGAAGTGGTAAAGCTTTTACTTAACTACAAGCACTTGAATATGCTCACAAAAATCACTGGAAATGCAATATACCTGCCAGAGGCTTTAGTACTCTTCCCAGCTCAGTCATTCTGCAGTACAAGTACCACAATACCTGCAAAATATGGCAAACAACACTTTCCACCTTTTTACAGTGTTAGATGCCTAAAAAAGAGCCCATAAAAGCCAAGTAACATTACTGTCTGCATCCATAAACTCAGTAGTAAGTTCGAGCACTTTACAGCATTGATGTCCTTCAGCATAAGAAATGGGTAGAAAGGGGGAAAAAAACCACTTCAGGATAAATGAGCCATTTAAAAAATATTTTATGTTACCAAAAGAAAAAAATCCAGGTGATCTGACTGCAAGCACTACTTTGATCCCATATATTTAGCATGTTAGCATATAGAAGAGGAGAGACTGGAAGGAGACTGAAACTAAGGAAAGGGCTTCCGGTGATTTCAAACAGCATTAGACAAGACCAGCAGAGCCTGTTGCACCAAGATAACAAAGTGCTGGTATGCAGTTCGAAACTGATACAAGATACACAAAGTTAGTGGCAATTTCTAACACAGGGTGTGTGTCAAACATACTCTTACTATTATTTGAAGGTGTTCCCCAAAGTTCAGACTTGACAGCTGAAGGGTTATTCCTGCAGCACCTTGACACCTTGTTCCTCTTGTGGGACCCAGACCAAAGTGCTAAGCACTTTAGTGTTACATCAGTCAAAGAAGAAAATGGGATTACTCAGAATAAGACTTGTAACACCTGAGCAGGAAGAAACCTAAAAAAGACAGCAAAAAGGCTGTGAAACACCAAGCAGGAAAAGAACCTGACTTCCAGCTAGGGGGAAGGGGTATTGTCAGAAAAGTCTGTTCATCTTTAAAATTTGGGAACTCAGCTGGACAGCAATGTGCTCATTGCTGTGTGTCTGCTACATGTTTATTTTATAGTCAGAGGTTGAGTCAGACGGAATCAAATCACTCTGAGGAACAGGCAGTCCTTTAAATTTACAAAAAACGCTAATACTTTCTGTAATGGCCAGATCACGTTGATTTGCTTGTATGCAAACTGTAAGTGAAGACTAATTAAATACTAAAGCAGAATGCTTTTATTTTGGTTGCTCAAAACTTTGCTATTGGTTATTAGTTTGCTGAATTGTCATTGCATGCAAAATGAACTGAAGCAGAAGTTTTATCAGGGCTGTCATTCCACTTCCCTCTCTGTGGCCTTATAAATCCAGGACAATTTAAGATTGCTTGAATTTATGCTGATGAATATAAGATTGATTGAATTCAACAAAGCATTTTGCATATATATCCAGACTATCTTGTGCTCCAGTCACACTTCCTCTTCATCAAATCCCAAACCACAAGTAGCTGAACCTCCCTTACCATGCTGGCACATCTTAGGAAACAGTCGTACTACACCAGAGAACTGAGGTTACTGATTTTACACTACAAAAACTTTTCCACCTTTATAGCTTTATTGTCTTAAGTAGCTGTTTTTCTTATTTCCTTTTTTCTGTTTCTATTAAGAAAATAAAAAAGAAATAAAGAAACTTGAAACATGAACTGAACCTTTCTCTAGATGATCAAATGATGAGAAAAGTCACACCAAGAGACAGGGAGAAGAAAATCAGAAGCTGGGCTCAAAGAGAAGGATTTATTAAAATATTAGACAGAAAGGTATGACCCAAGAGTCACAGATGCTTTTGTTTATTATTTTTCCATAGCAAATATCTGGATATTTGAAAATATCCTCTAAATATAAAATGAGAAAAATCCTCTAAATATAAAGAACATGGGGCATAAAGGTCTCTTGAAAACAAAAAAAAAAAAACCAAACCAAAACAAAACCAGCAAACCTGTCACCAATGCCCCAGATGAGAGATTACAACACAGAAATGAATTAATGTGGGCCCCACAGTGGCTTCTCACCAGGCTATGGGGATGTGACAAGGGAAGTAATGGGGGGCTTAGTGGGTGAATGGGAGGATTCCAGCCACCAGGGCCACGCTGGGGAGCTCAGCCCCCTCTCCCCCTCAGCACAAGCATTGGGAAACTCAATACCCTGGCTGGGGACTGCCTGAGCTTGTTTTTCCCTTGTGTGGAAAACACATAGGGCATGGTCTGTCCTGAAGAAATTAGAGACTGAGAAGACCAATTAAGTCATTCAGCTTGACTCCCTGAGGCCAATTCAAAGACTGTTCTCTCTCCTAGACACTCTATTGTGAGGTTTTTTCAGTGCAATTTTAAAAGTCCCAAGTGACAATGCTTTCATTATTTCCCTGAGGACATTATTCCACAATCCAATATATTTCACTGTCAAGAAGTTTTTCTTGAAATTTCTCTTAAAAATTCACTCCTAATTTCCTTCCATTTACTTAGTTGCATATAGATTTCTAGCTGTAGTAAAAAAATTCATCTTTGCTTTTAACATGTTGATTGAATGTCACAATATCCTGTCTTTATCATTGTTCTTCCAGAATGAGCTTTTTTACAAAATTTATTCTTTAATTTTTCTTTTTTTATTTCAGGCCCTTCCTAAATTATACTGATCCTCCGTGGGCACCTTTGCCATACACAGTGTATCTGCTGTATGGCCCAATATTACAGATGAAAGTTCTCACACAACTTTGATGCATAAGATATTTCCCCTGCCTCTGCAACACATTGACTGTTCAGGGGGGTTTCGTTTAACTCAAGTCAGCTCGCACTAATTTCTCTGCCCAATCTCGTCAATGGCTGTCTGGCACCTGCACCAGTCCCCAGTCCTCTTTTCTTCTGTGTTTGGAATTATATCTCCCAGTGTCCATCAGGTTTACTTTCTAAAATATCACAATTTATGCTCATTGTTTTCTGTACTAGATTTTCCAGTATGAAGTAATGCATATTTGTAATAACAATTGCATCACATAATTTTCATGGACAAGGTATTTTTCTATGTCCAGTGGTATAATGCAGGATATTAACAACTCCCTGCTTCATTATTCCTCATTACGCTTTAATATTGTCTTTTTCAACTTTCAATATATGCTACACTTTCTTGTGTAAAAATATCTCAGGCTTTAGAAAAATTTTTCAGGAAATACATTCTGAAGAATTCAGACAAATAGAAGCACATCTAAATAAGGCAATGAAAATTCTATAGTTAAACTGATCTTTCTTTTTTTAATTCCTTTTTTTTAGAGATGAGAAGCATTTTCAACAATCCCTCCTATTTTTTTTTAATAATTGTACTAACTCAATAATTTGTACCATTCTGCTCAAGGTTTTTGAACATTCTTCCATCCCCTGTTTATTTCAAAAGTAGTTATTATTTAGGTAGAAGCATTATTAGGTAATTCTATTATTTTGCTAAGCCATACTGTCATCTAGACTTGTAAATTTGGCAGGAATGATGTTTTCAGACTTTTTTTCATCCTTCATGGCAAACGTTGTGTTGAAAAAAAACGTTTTTTCCCTGCAAGTTTTATGAAGTCCCTTCCTGCATTCATGGAGTCAGTGCTGATCCAGTGAGCACCACAAGAAAAATTATGTGTATGGCAGCCATAGATGCCTGGATAATCCTGATTATTTGCACAAAACATGGCATCCATATGTCACTGTTTAAGTCCAAATGAAGAAATTGTCAGGAAGAAGATAAAGTCACCCAGATTTGCCAGCCTGTCTTATTCTAACAAAACCCTGCTTTGGCAAAATGTCTTTCTGGACAGAGGGTTCATAATCTCTTATGACAGTCACTGGAGATAGACTGTGTCAATATGAATGACTTTACCTTTTATAAATGCCATCTGTATTATGAATGTTAATTTGTAGGTGACATAATTTTCTTGCAAAACCCATTAGGTTTTTATGCTCTTGGCAAGCAGCTCTGCTTTGATGATTAGACATAGTAACTCTTCTTTTAGCAAGGAACCTTAAATATTTTTCTCGGCTCTGTAACCAGACATGATTAAACTTAAAGTTGTGTTAATGATCTGACACATCTTTCTGCATTTAGCTATTTAAGCACAACACTTTAATTATGGCTATATAGCCATCAATATCTGTAATGACACATTGTGGGTAATGCTGTCAAACAGGATAAGCATGCTTCTGCTCTTTCAAAGCCTTTGTGATCACACAGTCCTTGTTATACAGCATCTTTCATTCAGCACTAAATTGAACTGAACTCTACCACTTTGACATCTCTTTCTATCAGATGCAATGATTGCTCCTCAAAAAAATAAAACTTTTCCATTCCATTTTATATGTTCTGGAAGTTGGGTATTTTTGTCTCCAAAATGATCACCATTGTGATGGTAAATAAATTCTCAAACAATAACTTCAAAGGGGTGAGGGCTAAATGTGCAAGGAAATTCAGGTGCCCCAAAGATTCAATATGCTATAGCCAAGGTGGGAGCATGGGGGTACATTCCATTTTTCACTGTATACAGGTTTCAGATGTCTCCAGCTCTAGGCAGCATATGTATAGGCAACACGCTGAGGACCTACATTTTAATTCCATCACTTAAATTTTACTTCAGGTAGCTAATTTCTTTAATGGCTTTGGCCCAGGTTGACTAATTACGCAAGAGGGAGGAAGGAAGTGTTACCCTTATTTTACAAATGTGGAATCCACTATAGAGAGATTAAATGCTTGCCTAAGGAAATGTAAGAAACTTGAAGCAGAGTCAGGAAGGCTCATTTAAGCTGTTCTTCAGATCTAAATCTCCTTAGGCTCTGATTCCAGTGTCATAACAAAAAGGCCTCCCTCACTTGTCTCAGCTATGTCAGCTCAAAAATGCTCTAAACTGGACGTGTGGGGATGATAGACTGTAACTCCATTTGCTCCCTTGGTTATTTTTTTTTGTTTGTTTCTGAGGGGGTTGTTTGCCTATTCTAGTGAAGTGGCTAATTCTTCTCTTCTGTGTAGGTTTTTGTACCATGGCAATCCCCTGTTTTGCAACTGCCATTTAGTAAAGCCTTGAGCAACATAGCTAACATCTGTCACAGGCTGTTTGTATCCTCCTTGTCTCCCCAGGGAAGGAGTGTTGTTTCAGTATGATTTTTGCCAACATGTGTGCTGCCAGGTATTTGTGTCTGAGGAGGCAGGTGGAGGTGAAAATGCACCTTGCCCTGGCAGGCATGCTGGTGAGGTTATGGTAGTCTCTGCTCTCCCAGGGAGACTGCTGACTCAAACCTTCTTGGCAGCACATGCAAAATTTTGTGTTTCTCTCCTGGAGCGGTGTTTTTAGAGCTGGGCTACTCCAGATGTGGGAAGGGAAGGCAGGGAGCTGGAAAGCATATCCACAAGAGGCCTGAGAGGGCTGGCATGTCTCCTCAGGGAGAGGTGTCAGAGGAACAGAGAGCGATTACTGACCTCACGTTTCTGAAGCAGCTTTGACTCCCCACAGGTCTGGCACAGAGTGGCAGCATGGCTGTGGCCACTTTGCTGCTGGTAGGACTCCTGTCTGGGCAATGGCAAGGGTTACCTTCCTCCTAACCACCCTGGCTCCAGCCTTGCCTGTCCACCAAGCAAACTGAGGACGTTCTAGCACATCAAGAGTGGTTGCTCCACCATGATGGATGTAGTGCTGTGGGGTCATGAACCTCAGGAGCAGCCTCAGGTTGTTGCCCCCCTTTAGGGCTTACAAGTTCACTCATCGAAACTGGGATACCCACACCCTGGGATTCAGATAATGCCTCTGGCTTTTAGGTGGCAGAGTTCAAGAAACCCATATAGGTAGGACTGGAATTGTGGACTCTTTAGAACCAAATGCACCCCATCAAGTGTAGCTCCTTGCAAGCTACACTTCACACAAAGTTTGACCAAGCTTGTTGTCTTTTCATTGAATATATCAGGTTTAGTTATAGGGTGTTCTCTAATGAAATATAGCTTTATTTTTAAAATACCCATCCACCTCTCTTTTGGTCCAACCATTTCTATGATGCTACCTACATGAGACCTGATGCTGGCTTTTGCTAGCTTCTGGATGAATTCAGAGATATAAGGCTGGATGCCAGCTGAACAGAAATGAGGTCTACAATGTAGGTTTCCTCAGCACTGGACTAACAGATGGTCAGAAAGAGGAGGCCCCTCTGTTTGAGTGTTGCACAGGCAGCTGCTCTCAGAAGTGGCACCAACTGTTGAGCATTTTCTTTCCCAGACTGAGGAGGGGCATAGGCCACTTCTCAGGGATCAAGTTGTGGCTCCTTGAGGATGTCTGCTACTAACTGAGCTGGATGAAAGTGCTGAATTCAGCCAATATAGGTGGGCTGTTCATTGCTGGGTGGAAAGGAGTTGGTCTATGCCACTTGGAAATCTCCCTGAATATGCTTGATCTTATTGGCAAAGTAGAAGTGGCCCTTGTCAAAGTAGAATTCAGCTTGGTTATGTGCCACGGCCATCAAAGTCCGATGAGGTATTTTTTCATGGTATTCATCAAGCTGGGGTGTGATTCGACATTTTATTTAGAAGTCAACAAAAAACCTCTCTTGGCTTATCCTTCCACATCTTAACACTATCTTAACTTTCATCTTAACACTATCCTTCCTGCCTTCTTGGTTCTCTCCTCCAGCTGTGACTTCTGTTAGACCTTCAAGGTGGGGTGCTTGCAGTAATGAGATGCAAACGAACCAAAGCTGATCCCAAATTTTCCTGGTTGTTTTGTTTCTATATGGGAACATCTTCCAAATGCCTGTAAGCAAGATAAAAATGGTAATCTGCACAGATCTAGCTTCTCCATAATTCAAGTTGATCAAATAAATCTCAGCTGACTGTTTTTGAACTGAAGCACAGACCTACAGTATTCATGTTGTGATGCCACAAAATTTTTCCTTCTGCTTGTTAGGAAAAAGGTACACTGACACTTTTGCCATAGATAAATCAGCCCTAGTGTTCTTTCTAATATGAATTACATCAAAGCTTGGTACAGAAAATACACTGTCTTCATGACATGATTTTTGAGGGGGAAAAAAAAGATTTGAGGCAGAGGTTTTTTAATTAAAAAAAAGTCCCCACAGCAATATTGTTCGTCATTCCCTGTTGAACCCTCAAGCTGACTTGAAAGCAGCAGGTTATAGGTTATAAACTGCATCCCACTCTAACCAGTAGTGAGCCTGATGCTGACTTAGGCAGTATGTCAGGAATACTTTTGCAGATCATCACTGCAGAGTGTCTCCCTGGACAGCTGTGGCTCTGGGGAAACACTGTGGTAAGGGAACTTTTATGTCAAAACCCAATTATGCTTAGAGAAAGACAACAGTTAATTTTCAAATAAGAACATAATTAATTTCTTACTTGCTTCTAAGTAAATTCTAAGGTCTCAGTGATTCAGAAACTGGCAGCTCTGTTAGTGTGGCAGAAATCTATACTATAGGCACTTACATATCCTTTCCTCTTTATTCCTGTCACCTCTGCCATTGGAATCAGATACTCCCCAAATTGAAAACAGGTATCTGATCCAAAAGAGCGCACTTTCCATTAAATGCAATGAATCCTGATGCAACTTGATTGGACACAAATGAACTGCAGAAAATGAAGGAAAAAAACCAGTTTGCAATGTAGGTGCAGTCTTTTAATACATCTAACTGAAGACCCAAGTGGCTGCAGGAAAAAGGCCAATCAATCCTATTAGTGCAAGTGCTCAGAAAATCTAAATGCCTTCCAGAATTTCCATCATTAAGTGTGAAGAATCTGGATCAGAATCAATTCTTCACCACAGCTGTTTTTTTATATAAGGACTGATACTTTTTCAGAAGAAAAGAAGAAAGTTTGAGGGTTTTTTCTTTCTGAAGAGCATTTTTGCCCTGTAAGATGGGCTTGACCCAGTTACCACTGACAGTGGTAAAAGGCAGCCATAGCTGAACTGAATACAAGATATACGCTTGTGCACAGGAGAGGTAATGGGAGTTGGATCAGGCCTCATGTGTGTGAAAACAGGCCACAGAAAATCTATTGCTTTAATTGCCTCCTACAAGATTGACATGGTCTAATTTGCTTATGGTTAAACACAATAATTTATGATTAACAGGATGACTACCTTAAGCACTCAGCACCAACTACTAAACCTTCTCTTACTCCACCCCACACCCTCCAAGTATTATTTTATTTAATTCTGTTCATAACAGAAGGAGCATTTTTATTCCTTCAGAATATTCCTTTTTTAAAAAATATAATCATTAGCTAAACTAATTCCTGGGTAAAACTCTGTATTTCTTCCCATACACATTCTATATTGAGGTGCAGTGTGCTCTGGCCATTGCTACAATTTGCTCTGTTTAATGGTTGGAATATTTCACCTCCCTGTTAAATATCCCTTTGCCCTTTGTTAAGTTTGTTGCCTAGTAAATTGCATGTCAAGCTTTGAAGCTTATGTTGCTGCACCCCTGCTGCTTTAGCTCCTTATCTCCATAGGATTTGCTGTAGCACACACAGCCAGTGGATGAATTTGCACATATTTGCAGTGCCAAGCCTTGACTTTTACTGCTTGAATGTAAATGAAAAAAAAAAGAAGGGGGAAAAAAAAAGTCATTTCCTTTTCGTGATCAGCAATTCATCATCACTAAAGCACTGGGAGGAAAATAGTTATCAGCTTCCCATTTTAGGTTGTAACTTCAAAGCAAACCTTTGATTTGAATACCAGACTCTGAATGCTGGGGAAAGAGGGAGAAAAACAGTGGGGAGAAGAGGGAAGGAAGTAGGAGGGGCTGGACCATTACCTTGTGGTGGTGACAGCACCCACCATCATGGAGTAAAAAACAGCTTAGTAAGGTAGCAGAAAACCCACTGGTTTCTCACTTGCCTTGTTTATGCTCAGTCAGGAATTAAGGGAGGCACCACAGGAGTCCATATTCAAATCCATTCTTACAGTCAAAACTTTGATTCTTGTGCAAATGATCTGCCTTTAGGGAATTAAATACTTACCTAATAAGTAAATGAAAAAACCCTGCATTTTCACAGTCTTCTGGACAACTGACTGCAATCTATCCTCTAGCTTGCTGTTTTGTTTATGTTTTTTTTTCATTTGGAGCAGTTAAATTCAGCATCTATTCGTGGAGATACATATTTTTGACTAATTTCAATTAAAATTGTAGACATTCTGTGTCATAAACAGCCCATTTTATTGCTATATGTTTTCAGAGTAAGGTAGAGAATTTAATTCCCTGCATAGCTTGTTTAAAGGCTTTAAGTGCCTGCCTGAGTCCAGATCCATCTTACAGGAACCTGTTTTTCTGCTTGTTATAGAGCAGCCCTTCGTTAGCCCCTTTATTTCCTCCTTTTCTGCCTCTCTCATTCCCTCTCCCTCTTTTTAAAATTTTATCATTCCATAGCCAGCACACTCAAGGCTGTTTACAGCACTGATAATACTTTGCTGCATTAGTGCTGCATTGATTAGGGTTGAAAATAATCTCAGGAAGTCATGCGTAACTTCCACTCCTTGTCCTTTCTGCCATGTAAGCACATTCTTTTTGCCTGAATGAAAGGAGAATGTTCTGCATGCAAGCTCTTTCCAAGCCTTGGAAATGTTCTGCAGAGGTGCCTTTGAGGACTTTCTTTGGCCTATTTTTGTGTCAGTCTCCTGAAACTATCATATATCAAAACTATGTTATTCCTTCATTCAGGTCCATTGTACTACCAAATTACTGCTTAATCCATTTCCTCTGATGAGAGGAAGTGGGCTGTTGATTTTTGAAATGTGCATGCTATTCGCACGCACTAGGTTATTCAATAAAAATCCGTATTAAAAGACCATTAATACACATGCTCTGGAAACACCTTTGCAGAAGTCTCTTAGGCTTTTAAAGAGAGCAAGGAGAGCCTGATTCCTTGGAGTATTTTGTCATTTGTTTCCGTCAAAGCACAACTCAGTGCCAGATTACATCTTACCACAGAGTTTATTTCTACGGTAAGCAGATATGCCAAATAAGACATTGGCAAGATTTAGACTTTAAATCACAGCCCATGCCACACCCTAGGCTGCCTATTTAGGATCTTCACCCGTTGCTGTACAATCCCATCTTTAGTGGAGCAGCACCTAATCCTCTCCTTTTTCAGCAGAACATTCTTTTTGGCAGAAGGGTGTGAGTGGTAATTAAGGGGCCCATCCCCCAGCTGTATTGTTGGTAGTCCTTTATTTGCAGCTTGCTGCTGCTGTGCTCAGCAGAAGGAGGGATGCTCTGCCCCAGAGATGCTCTGGGACTGGGGCTCGACCCCTCTTCCACCTGCCACGGAAAAGCAAGAGCTCCCCCTGCGCTCTGAGTGCAGACTGTGTACTCGGGAGAGGATCTCTCCTGCTTCCCCTGAAACCCACACTGTCATTTTAATCAGGTAATTCTGTCTGTGTAGAGGTGACAAGTTAGCTGGCATAAACAGGGTCTAAAACTCTGTATCAGCCACTGGCGAACCAAAAAAAAGGAAAGCAGAATTGCTGTTTTGCTAGAGCTATTTGAAATTAGTGGGGTCATTAAAAGCTTTTATTCAAATAAATAAATTCATAAAATTGCCTAGAACTCAATAGTGCAGGATGTCTAATCAATAGTAATTCATTTTCAGAATTGCCGTCTGTTTCACAAGCCAGGAATTTCAAGAGGTAAATCATGACAAACACTGCACGCACAGACAGGATCCATTATATCACAGCAGGGGTCACACTGGAATCACTTCATCTGTTTTTAAGGTTTGAAAGCCCAGGATGCAGCGGATTTCCAAACAGGCCCATCTGTGTGATATTTCTGGCCACAGATCTCTGTTTCCCCACCAATGACGGTAACTAGATCTCGGTGGTGTACTCCATGCCACGGGCTGGATTATTTGCATTAGGAGTAATCTTCTGGTGACTCTGCAGGTGTCTGTACTTGGCAGAATGAATTAAAGGACTGCGCCTAAGCAACTTTTTTTTGAACATGATTTCAGCTTGAAAATTACTAGAATGAGTAGCTGAACTTTTGGAGGTGTAGCCTCTGCCCTGTGCTATAACTAAGGATTAACTTCTTATGCAGAAGGGGCAAAGATGGAGTGAGGCTGCTGTTTCTCCATTTTTTTTTCTGCTGAGCTTTCTGAATAATAACAACAAAAAAGCAAAATGCCTCTAACTGGAATTTTATGACAGCAAAATCCAGTTCAGTTAAAGTCCTGGTTTTAATTCTGTCCATGGATGATTGTGAGAAATTCACTTTTGTAGTTTGGAGGCATTCCACCTGGAAAAAACTAGCTCTGGAAAATGAAATTTCCATCTGTTAAAAAATGGGAGGGGGTGGAGGGGCAGGGCAGGGAATAAATGATGGTCTATGTAGATTAGGGCCAACATTTTCAAAAACAGGAACTAAAGTTAGCCTTGTGTATTCATACTCAGACACAAATAAATATATAGTGCTTTGGGAAATTGTGCTAAGCCTCTGCTCACTCTGCTTGTTTAACCTGACCTCATCATTTCAGGCCACAGTCAGCTGCCCAAATGTGGATGAGAGAGAAACTCATGCTCATCCTTTTTTGTGACAGCATTGACCCATGTCCCAGGGAGCGGAGCTTGTGTTTCACTTTTCCTGCAGAGGAGTGAAGTGCCAGTCCAGGATAGAGCTTGTGGATCTGTTAATGGATAGAGGTTAAAATCTCCAGCCTGTTTTGATGTCCAGAGGGAAGACTTTAGTCTGTTTGGGAGACTGGTTGAGAGAGTCCCTTGTGAGGCAGTCCTGCGGGGCAAAGGAGTCTGGACATTCCTCAAGAAAGAAATCCTAAAGGCACAGGAGCAGGTTGTCCCCACAGGCCAAAAGTTGAGCCAGAGGGGAAAAAGACCAGCATGACTGAACAGAGAGCTTTGTGTGGAGCTCAGGAGAAAAAAGAAAAGATTATGACTTTTGGAATAAGGGACAGGCCAGTCAAGAGGACTACTAGGTTGTTGTGAGGTTATGAAGGGAGAATATTAAAGGGGCCAAAGCCCAGCTAGAGCTTAATCTCAGTACGGTCGTAAAAATCTATAATAATCTGTAAATACCTCAGCAACAAACAGAGGGCAAAGAAGAATCTTCATCCTTTATTGAATACAGAGAAAAATACAGGGATGAGAAAAAGGCCAAGGCACTCAATGCCTTCTTTGCCTCAGACTAATGTAGAGATTAGTTGTTCTGTGGGTAACCTGTCCCCTGAGCTGGAAGACAGGAAGAGGGAGCAGAAAGAAGCCCCCAAATCCAATGGTAAATGCTCAGTGATCTGCTACATCACTTAGACATGTTCAAGTCTATGCAGCCACATGAGATTCACCCCAAGGTAGCTCATGGAAGAGCTCACTGAGCCACTTTCCATCATTTATCAGCAGACCTGCTATTTACAGGAAGAGTCCTAAGGAAGATGTAGAGAGCTATAGCCCTGTTAGCCTGACCTTGATGCCAGAGAAGGTCACAGAGCAGATCTTGAGTGCCACCACACAGCACTTATGTGACACCCAAGGAATCAGCCCCAGCCAGCATGGGTTTATGAGAGGCAGGTTCTGCTTGGCCAGATGTGCTGGTTTTGGCTGGGGTAAGGTTAATTTTCTTCACTGTAGCTGGCATGGGGTTGTGTTTTGGATTTGTGCTGAACAAATTTATTGATAATATTGTTGATAACATAGAGATATTTTTGCTATTGCTGCGCAGGGCTTACAAAGAGCCAAGGCCTTTTCTGCTTTCCATACTCCCATGCTGGCAAAGAACATGAGGATGCTTGGGAAGCTGGGAGGAGGCACAGCCAGGACAGGTGACCCCAACTGACCAGAGAGGTCTTCCAGACCATGTGACATCATGCTCAGTATGTAAAGTGGGAGGAAGAAGGAGGAAAGGGAGGATACTTGGAGTGATGGCATTTGTCAACCTGAGTAACCATTAGGCTTGAAAGGGCCCTGCTCTCCTGAGGATGGTTGAACACCTGCCTGCTCATGGGAAGGAGTGAATTAATTCTCCAGTTTTCTTTTCTGCTGTGCAAGGCTTTTGCCTTTCCTATTAAACTCTCTTTTTCTCAACCCACTAATTTATTTTACCCTTCCAGTTCTCTCTACCTGATCCCTCTGGTGGGAGAGTTAGTAAGCAGCTGTGTGGGGCTTGTCTGCTGGCTAGGGTTAAACCACAATACTCACCTAATCTCCTTCTGTAACTTGATCTTCTATGGCTTAGAGGGTGAGAAAAAGACTATGGATATTGTCTACCTAGAATTCAGTAAAGCTTTTGACATTGTCTCCCACAGTGTTGTCCTGGAGAAACTGGCTTCCTATGGTGTGGATGGGTGTACTCTTTACTATGTGGAAAAATGGCCGGATGGCCAGACCCAGAGAGTAGTGAGGAATGGAGTTAAATCCAGTGATCACAAGTGGTGTCTCCCAAGGCTCAGGACTGAAGCCAGTCCTATTTAATATCTTCATTGATGACTCGAATGAGGGGATCAAGAGCACCCTCAGTTCACAGAAAACACCAAATTAGGCAGGGGTGTTGATCTGATGGAGAAAGGAATGTGGACAGACTGAATAAATGCACTCAGGCCAGTTGTATGAGGCTGAACAAGGCCAAGTGCCACATTGTGCACTGGGGTCATAACAACTCCAAGAGGTATTACAGGTTGGGGGCAGAGTGGCTGGAAAGCTACTCAGTGAAAAAGATCTTGGTATGTTGGTTGAAAGTGGCTGAACATGAGCCAGCGTGTGCCTTGGTGGCCAAGAAGGCCTGTGGCATCCTCAGCAACGGTGTGGCCAGCAGGAGCAAGGCAGTGATTTTCCCCCTGTACTTGGCACTGGTGAGGCTACACCTTGAGTGCTGTGTTCAGTTTTGGGACTCTTGCTATGAAAAAGACATTGTGGGGCTGGAGCATGTCCAAAGAAGGACAACAAAGCTGGGGAAGGGTCTGGAGTACAAATCCTATGGGGAGCATCTGTGGGAGCTGGGATTATTTAACCTGGAGAAAAGGAGGCTCAGGCAAGACCTCATTGGTCTCTATAACTGCCTGAAAGGAGGTTGTAGCCAGGAGGGGGTCGGCCTCTTTTCCTAAATGGCAAGAAATAGAACAAGAAGAAATGGCCACAAGTTGTGCCAGGAAAGGTTAAAATTTTAGGAAAAATTTCTCCACCAGTAAGGTTGTCAAGTACTGGAACAGGCTACCCAGAGAGGTGGTTGAGTCACAATCCCTGGAGGTATTTGAAAGACCCATTGGTGTGGCAATTAGGGACACAGTTTAATGATGGACTTGGCAGTGTTGTGTTAATGGTTGGACTCGCTGATTTCAAATGTCCTTTCCATCTTCAATTGTTCTATTATTCTGTGATCCTATGTGTCTATGTCGAAAGTCTGGCTGGCTACATTTCCTCTAACAGCAGCTTCCACAGGAAAATTACAAATCCACAAATTTTTGCTTAGTGTCTTAATTGTCTACAATATATTTCTGGACGCTAAAGTGAGTTTTGTAATTGGGACACATAGCTTGTACTGAAATACCAAAGTAACAGCAAGGCCAATTTAGGCAAAGCCATTTAGCACAAAATTACATTCTGTTAATCCTCCTGAAACAACCCGTCCAAAATGTCAAGGGACCTGACTGTGCTTTCAAACCCTCTCGAACAGAACACAATTTATTTTAAAAAGTTATTTGACTACAGCAACTCCTATTTTCTCTATTTGTTTCTTGTCTAAGACATAAGATACAGCCAATGCTGAGTATTTTCTTCCTTTAAATGTGGGATTTCTAGGGAATGATATTAAGGCCCTTGTCTTTCTTTCATCCCACCTCTGTGAACTGATCTTTAATTATACTTTGTACAGCTTATTTTGTTATTGTGTTCTTGTGTTTTATGCCCCGCATTTACTGTCTCATGCTTTTCAGGTCTAAAGTATCACTAGACAAAAACTATTGCTTCTACCTAAGCCTGTCTTTGATTTTCTGCAAGTAAACAGCTTCATGGGGGACGGCAGGGAAGTACAGACAAGCTGTGTTCTCACTGAAGTGTGCACAGAGCGTGATTTCACTGGGGCTGTAACTTGTGAGGAGATAGATTCATGCACTGATAGATTCATCTTCAGCAAAACTACTACCCTAACCTTCCCGAGTGAGGATTGAACACAATGACTCTAAAATATACTGCAAATAATTCAGCTTTCCACTGATGGAAGGGAAGTACAACTGAGCTCCATGAAAATTCATCATCTCAGACTCACAGTGTGTAGGTGTGTGGGGACATTAGTGTCCTTGTCTATGCCTGTTTATCCAGGAAAGCTGCTGTCACTCAGGAAGGATGCTTAAAACTTCTCAGATTTTAACATCATTTTTCATCTGTAGCTCTTGTACATATAAAAGCTAACACACAAGAGGAAATCCTGACCCATGGAAGCTCTTTTCCCACACCATTTCTAGCTTGAAGGATAACTAAAGCAGCCTGATTTATGATCCTAGATTTGTACTGCTCAGCCAAGAGATTACATCCTATCAGGTATCCTCTGGACTTGCATGAAACATATATTCTGCAATTTGGTGGGTTTGCTGCTGTTTGCCTTTAGCTGTAAGCATTTGGCATGATCTAACAGGTCAACATTTTCTCCTAATACTAGGTTTCACAAAGAGCTTGCAAACACTTCTCTGAGACCAGGACCTGAAACTCAGGCACAGCAGGATTTCCTCCACTGCATGATAGGACTTTCCCTTGGGACAGTCTTCTGCAACGCCTGGGCTGAAGCATGCATTGGTCTGAAAAATGGGAGTTCTACTCCTGTACTTTAATGATTTTCCTCTCTAAAAGGTTAGTGCCCTGCCAAATGACTTAGAGTGTTCCTTCTCACTTTGAGGCTGTAAGGTGCTGAAAAATAAACAGGTTTAACAAGACTGGGGTCACAAATGTACACAGCAATCAGGTGAGGATGATTGTCATCCAGGAGAAGGAAAGAATGGATGAAGTAAAAGGAAGAGAAAAGGAGAACCAGAACAATAGGCACAGATACTGAAAAACTGAAGGTTGGCTTCCTTGTGCGTGCATAAAGACATTAGGTAGAAAACTGTCCTCTTATCCCAAGCTCCTGAAGAAAGATTTTTCTCTATCAGGGCTGAATGTTGAGAACCTAACAGCAGCAGCAGGTAAGCTGCTGTCTTAGTGCACTGTCAAGTATCTTTCTAGTCCATTCTTATGTTAATTTGCATTGCTTTTGCCATGGTTTTTCTCTGAAAGATGATATCTAAAGGTATGTCACAAAATAGTTGTCCTTTTCCATTTTTGCATCATCAAGATATGAGTAGCTGTTCCACAAAGACTTAGGTAGAAATCTTTTCTCTCTCCCTTCCCCTGCAGTAACATGAGACTTGTAGCAGATGCCTAACAGGCTATCCCACAAACAAAATGTGTGAAATAGTTTCACTGGTGTAACCTTGCACTGTAATCAAAGAATGAGGAGGGGATAGAATCAAATAATGCAATGCTGATGAAATCACTGTAGACACACAGGGTAAATAAACCAGACCATTGTCTTTATTTCTACTGTAGCTGAACTAGTGCCCTGTATATAAATACCTCTACATCTGAAGAAAATATGAGTAGCCACATGAACTTTGCATTTCAAAGCTACTTCTTATTTTAAAGGTTGCATTTGCTGGAGTGCCATAAATACAAAGCTAGCTGTGTTTTGAACTGGAACAAGTACTAGCCTATGAATACCAAATGGTCTCAAGACACCTGGTGACTTATGTAGCTGATTGCTAGGGGAGGACAGAGTATTTTCCATTTAAAGTGAGGGAATGAATGAGAGAGCTAGCAACGCACAGAACAGCCAGCTCTGTAATCGAAGGAGGAAAGGGACCTTGACATACTCAGTAAACTTCAACCAGGAAAGCTTTCAAAAAACCACTGTCTGTTACTTTGGAAGCAGCAGGGTATTTTTGATGATAATAAAGGTTTCATATAGACTGCAACAGAGATATTGCCACATTGCTAAAATATCCAACACTGACATAGCCACCTCTTACTGAATCTTGACATTATTGTCAAATGTTTCATGGCACTCACAATTGGGTCATGACTATGAAAACAGCTCTTCATATGAAGACTTGCTATGACTGGCACAAAATCAAATATTTAGTTATCTGTCGTCCATTATATACTGAAACATGTTATATTTATGATGTAATGAAATATTCAAGCTTAATGCTGAGACACTTATATCTTAGTCTTAGAATCCTGTGAGCTCATGAAAATGTACTCTTCATACAGAAGATGTATATTTCATATAAAAAGATGTGCACTGAAATATTAATATTTCCCTGAACCGCCTGCATTGTATTCTGTAGAATAGGACATACTTAAATGCACTCATTACATCTGGAAGTTTCCAGCTTCCACTAAAATGTGCTGTATCACTCATGTCATCCATGGTCTATCATTCTTATTTGAGCCCAAGCCCATCCCAGGTTTTCTGCTGTGATTTGCCCACTTGCCCCAAATCATGTGCTGATCTCTAAAGAAAAACCCTGAGAAGCAAGGTTCTTTTTAAGCCAGTCTCTGAAACGTACTTTTTCTACCATGCACAAACAAATCTTGCCAAAAGTGCTTTTTCTTTTGACAATAATGCTTGCTGTTCATCTTTCCTGACAAGCAATGAAGATTTTCCTTTTCTCTTCCATTCAATTCACTAAAAAATCTGATTGTGCTAGTTAACAATGAAAGCATATCAAACCAAGACAAAATGTTTAAATAGCTCTTAGCCACCACAATATAGGTAACTGAAAAGAATCCTCTTTCTAATTTATGCCAAAAAAATGCTTAGTTATCTGACTGAATAAAAAGAGAAGCGGGTCTTTTGTAGATAAAACCATATATAATATGAAGTCCTTTTTTAAGTGAAAAAAGAGACAGCTCCTCAGTAGATCTAAAAATCTTTATAAAATTAATTAATTTTTATAGGAGAAAAATAAAAGGGATGCAGGAATCCTAGAATTCTATCCCTTATTATTTGAATTCTATCTTTCGTAATGAATTAGGTCTCCATGAATTGATGCCATGATAGATTTTCAATAAGTGTTTATTTCTCAGGGAAATTTATTTTTTTCTTTTTATTTTTCCTGTTCTGCAATTTCCATCATTACATTGCTAGTGCAGAAGTTGTTATCAAATCACTTTGAAAAATGTGTTTACCCGTTCCAAAACAATTTTGGAAACTGTTTCAACATCAGTAAAATGTGAAATGCACTAACTTCATTTCTTGTTAGGTTAGTTGAGTCATGGACAATTACAGTTTGGTCCTAGTCTTTCTTTTCTGATCTGCCCACAAGATGTTTGACCAAGATGTTCAGAAGTGGTTATTGACCCTAGCTACCCACCAGGAGACAATTTAAAAGGAGACAATTTGGATACAATCTAGCCACCAGTGCTCTTCATAACTTCATTTTGCTGTCAAATTACCCCAGTTATTTTAAAAACTGCTGACCTTCCAGGATTTTTATTTCTATAGTTTGATTTACTTGGCTCTGGTTTATAATGAAAGCTCTGTCTTTGTCTTCAGTGTATTAAAACCTATGAAACTCTTTCAGAGGTGTGGGAAATGTTTTCATAAGTGTGCAACAGTAACAAATAATTGCCTCTGATTTGTTTTTATTTACAGTAAATTTTAATTCTTTAAGTATTGCCAATAGACTTAGATGGAAAACAGAAGTACTGTGAAAAGTCATCAAGTAACTTGCAATGTCTCAGCACAAAAGGAAAAGTGCAAGAGAGATTTGGTATGATGATGGCTGAGTGTTACAACTCCATCATGTATAAGCTTCATCTCACAGTAAAGGAAGCCAGTTATATTGTATTGTATTCCTTGTATATTGAACTATTTTGACAAAGACATTTCATAATCATATACACAGTGGATTCCAGAGTATAATACACAAAATGTGTGTTGGCTTTATAAATATTTCAGTATATCCTGCTGGTTTTTATGTGAAGTGCACATTTTCATTAGGTAACATTTTTTGTTCAATGTATCAGTGTGGCCTCATGATTCTCCCACTGAAGCAGTTTCCAGATTTTGTGTATATCATACACATGTGTCAGTACACATTGTAACCAATGTAACAATGTGTAACCAACTCACTAAATATCAATATTCTTAGGGAAACCAGATGTCTTTTCTGATGGTTTCCTAGGGCTCTGTATAGGATTGTGATCTGCAGGCTTGCAATGGTTGCAGAGATGAAGTGCCAAGGTCAAACATGACACTGACTATACGCCATGTAGTTAGGTCTTGCTGAAATGGAATGAGGCTTGAATGTTTTTTTCATCAGTTCTCCAAGCCTTGTAACATTTTCATGCATCTACCATGTTTGGAAAGATCAAGTATGCTAATGACATCCATTAAAACTCAGACTTGGTCATATTTTGAAGAAATTCCTCCCAAACAGGGCCCATCCAGGGCTGTAAACCAGAAGATGCCACACTTTTTATTTTACACTTTTTTAATAGGCAAGTAAAAAATTAATCTATTCTACCCACTGGCTATTCTCCACACCCATAACTGGTTTCACAGAGAGAGCCTGTGGTACTGATGGATTGAAGCAGGGGTTAATCTTTGGATTTTGAGTGCATGCAAGAAAAGGATTGTGTCTACTGCAAGGAAATTTTTTTCCATTGTTTCTTCCCCTGGTGAGTAACTAGTGTGCATCATCCTTTAAAAACAACAGATTGTTCTCCCAAATTCTACTGTTACATTAATTAGTTATGGTAACTAAAACATTTAAGTGCAATTATGTATCTCCCTGACCAGATAAGTGAAAAAGAGAGTTAGATAGACATCATTATGCAGTAACAGAAGTGCTCAGAGGTACTCAGAGCCAAATGAGTCTGAGTTCTAATGGCTTAATTCTGACTCCATCCCCATGCCTCAAGCAAAGAAAGCTTGAAAGATTGTGCAGTCTACACTAAACCACCAATATGTTACTTTCTTCTTCCCAGGAATTTATTAAAAATGCACTCCTATTTGAATTAAAATATACATGTGGATGTATACACATGGATGGATGGATGGATGGATGGATAGATAGATAGATATAGATATAAATGAATATAGATGATATAGATGATATAGATGATATAGATGATGTAGATGTAGATGTAGATGTAGATGTAGATGTAGATGTAGATAGAGAGAGAAAGAGATAGAGATAGAGATAGAGATAGAGATAGAGATANTATAGATATAGATATAGATATAGATATAGATATAGATATAGATGATATAGATATAGATATAGATATAGATATAGATAGATATAGATATATTAGATATCGATAGATAGATACAGATATAAAATCAGACTGTCGGTTATCAAACATGAGCAGTCACTGGAACTGCTGAACGCCATAATTTCTCCCTCTGATTCAAACAGAAGAGTACATTTTCCTATTTAATGTGGCTTTAGGCCTTAACTTATATACACTAGCTTAAAGCTTTGATTTAGATGTGGTAACAAGATAAGAGCTCTGACCCTTCAGAGTTTGGGAAGACAGGACTAAGTCAGGTTAGTCTCTACTCAGGTGCACTACCTTCCCTTCTGTCTCAACTTGGAATAATAGCCTCCCTGTTTTCCTTCATTAGAGAGAGCCTTCTCTTCTCACCCTGCAAAGAAATTTCTTCCCTTTGGTGTAAAAAGGGTAGCACCTCTGCAGTCATGGCAACTTGTGAGCCTAATCTCACTTGACATATTTTCTGTAAGAAGTTCTTCACACTTCTTTTAGGACAGGTCCTCCACTCCCTTTTTAGCTAGCGCTAAGGGTCAAAATTCAGCCAGATATGCTCAGGTCTATGGCAACTTTTCTCGTTCTAATTCAATGGCTCCGAGATACTAGCAAAGATAAATTTGAATTTTCTTTAGAAATCAATGAATTGGGAATGATTCTAACGTTTTTTCTGTGCTTCTCAGTGGCTGCCTCAGAGAAAACACTCTTTTCTGGACCATTCCCAATTTCTGTCTATCTCTTTACAGAACAGATATCATTATTGTGGTGACACTTATGCTAGACATTTTCTGTATTATACTCAATTGTAAAAGGCCTAAAAATTTTATATTTTTCTTAAAAATTAGTTTCATTTAAGAAGTCCTGAGAAATATTAATATCCTTGATAAAGGACAAAGTGGCAAGCTGCAAACATAAGTAATTCTCTAGGGATTTGACTACCTGCCTGTTTTCCTTGCTAGCAAATCTGTGCACTTTTCAAACTGAAGGTTACATTAACATGACACAGAGAAAGTAAATTAATTTAACAAATTATCAATTTCTGAGATTTCTTGGACATGCAATAACATGTACACAAAGCAGTTCCCTGTGATCTCACAGATGTCCTGTCCTCAGTGCACAGCTTCAATAATCATGTGCTACTCATGTTATTCTCTAAATTGCAATACCATTTGAAACATTGGGAAAGAAGTGTTGCTTGCCCTTTGCATACTAGTAGAGATTTCAAATAAGCAGAAGGTTAAAAAAGACTATTGAGTCAGTGCTGAGAACATTAAGCCCAGAGAAAGTTATTTAACATTATTGTATGTATTTCTAGAGCAAAAGTGAGCATACTCAGTAACTACATATCCAGTTCATGCAAGAAAGGCTGAAATCTGTAGTTACACCTCAGGAAGGCAAAGGTGTGCCCCTAGGTTTGGGTTATGCCTCTGGGAAATCATGCTACTAGGGTTCATGTGGTTCTGTTCCAGTGATGATCTCTAATCTTAGTGCAAAATAGACACAGGCACTGAACTGAATTTGCCTCCTTCCTAAACACTGAGGAAAACTCAGCCAGGGCAGAAGATCCCTCCTTCCCACAAATTTTTATCACATCTCTGTTCTCATGGCCACTGCTGGCTGCTGGCTGTGGTCTCCATTTTCTTACACTAGACAAACCTATAAACAAATGGCTGTATATAAAAGTAATTTCTGATCTATACTATGAGAGAGCCTTGGTAATTTGATATGACTTGTGTAGACCCTTTTGGCCTCATTCAAGGGTACCTGTTGCTTGAGACTAGGACCTTCTGTGAAGCACCAATCTAGATGTCAACACTTGAACAGCAGAGAGACTCTAACTTAAAATGTTTCCATTCCAACTACATCCCTCATCAGTCGCTTGACCTGAATATTTCAAAATGGACTGTTATCTAGTGTATCCTGTCAGAAATTTCCCATATTGCTTTTCTCAAATGTAATTCACGCATTCCAAGATTCAGCAATTCCATAATTTCTTTGCCTAGCTACCTATAATAATTTTCTGATGGATGCAAGTTGACAAATATAGGAAGGATCACATTTTTATCTCTAAGAAGGTGGTGAGCTGCTTGAAGGTGGTTTATTGCTTGAAGGACAGATAAAATTCAGAGAGCTCAAGATGATGAGCATTTTCTCAACTTATGTAAATTCTCCAAAAATCATCTATCATTACAAATGTTTGGATTCCTTGCAAAATAAAACAAAAATAAAGAACAGATAAAATAATGAAATGAAGATATCAGCAAACAAAAATTATAAGCAAAACTAAGAGAAGGATGCAAATAAGGGGTTAAAGAGAGAGAAGTCACAGATGTGGACAGAAAGGCCTCTCATTCAATGCAGCCATAAAATCAGTATTACAGATACCCCTAGGGAAGGAATGCTACAATTAGGATCCTTGATCTGGAAAGGCCTACTTGTTACTTCAATCAAGATGAAAAGTGAGATCAGAAAGGAAGAAATGTTGTTTGAAATCAACAGTTTTGTTGGGTGAGAGGCTGAGGGAAAGTAATTTAGCCACTTTAGGCTAAATGATGGAAGTCACTCTGCACTGTCAGTTCAACGCTCACTTCAGTCTGATGCCTTATCAGAAGCTGACACAAATTCACCAATATTCTGTGCTGCTGATATTCCTACTTCTGTCCTGTTCAGAGTGTGAGCAAACACAGAGTGCATCTGGAGATCATATTCTTGTAATCTTGCTAATAATTCATGCAATGCCTGAAAATGGAGAAGGAGAGAGTTAAAATAGACTTGCTGCAAATGGCTCAGAGCACTGCAAACTGGAGACATGGCACATGTTGAAGAAGTGATCACATACCCTTTAGTACTCCAAGGCGTTCAGAAGAATACAAACGAAGCCCCTGGACAAAAGCCAAAAATGTTTTAATTTTTTTTTTTTTACCTGGTGAGTTGAATAAAATCCTCTACAAATTTTGCTAACATTCCTTTAACTTTTTAAAATTCATTTGACAATTTCTATTTCTGTGAGTCCCTAAATTATGTTTCAGCTATCATTTTAGCCACACAGAACACAGGAAATTAATTTTCACATATTTCAAGACTCAAATGTGTATACAGAGCACAACTAACTTGAAACAGTAAACACCTTTTCAACACAGCTTCATGCCCACCTTGTAATCACACATTTTTTCTAATGGATTCAGGAATATACTAAAATATTACAGATCTACAGCTAGTGAGGTGAGAGAAACCAAACCCAAATTCCCCAAACACCTGCATCAAAACCCTTAGTGCTTTAGGTAAATGGGGATTCATTAAGTATGTTTCTGAATTAAATCCTACAGGGAAGAAAATCTTAGGCATTGCTTTGCAATTTGCCAGATGTTTCCAGGTTATTTTTCTCTTTCCACCAGAGTAAAGTCAATCATGTACAATAGGCCACCCTGCAAGGAAAAGTAAAAGTAACTTCCTTAGACAGCTGCTTTGCATAAAATGTTTGCTTTCAAGGAATATTATGCAGCCTGGAGATACTGGAAAGTAATAATAGAATAAAAAGGGGGAGGGAAAATCCACTCACACATTACCACCCTACTGAATATCTCCATGTCCCCCCAAAATGAAACTAAAGCTTTGTTTTTATGTTAGAGGTGGCTAAATCAAAATTCATTAAGAAAGTCAGCTTCATCCACTGTGAAATACTGTCACCTCATCTTCCTTTATGACTCTAACTAAGAGTTAGAGTAGGAGTGCTGTCTGAATAGACTTTAAAATGTAAATGATTACTAAATGATAGGACAGTTTGGAAACAGGATTTGCAATCTATCGAGAATAAAGTACAGTGACAGTGGCTTAACTCAGAGTGCAGGAACAGATCTATATCTGCTTGCTAACTGACTTTTATATCTTTAAATTATTATATTCTTTATCCTCCAACTCCTTGAAAAAATATTTCAAGGCCTTTGATTACACATGGGGAGATATGAGACAACTCAGGCAAACACATTTCTATCTGGGAAAACCCCCCGCATACATCAATATAAAAAATGCATACATAATTTGAGTGTTGAAAACTTCCTCAGTTTTTATTGCATAATTATTGTTTCTAAAGAATTTGATTTTGAAAGATCCTTACCAAAACTATCATTTTATGACACAATAATGAGGTTTAGATTAGGTATAGGAAGTCCCCAGTATAACAGAATCTTCATGCTCACCACCATCTACTTTTCTAGTTTCTCAGGATATCTTTGGGAAGTTGACATTACTATAAGATTTTAATGACTTTAACTACTGAGTTCAGCTTTTATGACTATGATGTCATGTTGAAATCTGACTTATAATTACCAAAGAAGGTTTACTGCATGTACAGTAATTGCCATGCACAAGCAAACAAACACATACGTAGGTGTAGAGAGGCACATGAGGCACACATGCATAAATATACTTACATGTATATTAGAGGGGGGAGTTGGTGGCATTAGTTAGTGGACATACAACACATTGGATCCAATTGCATCTCTGAATTTAGTTACAATCTCTTCTGTAGATACTTTTGAATATGATGCCTGATTCAAACGAAGAAATAATGTTTTTACTACAGAGAATGCTGAACAAAAAGTACTGTCATACATTGGGTATTTCAGTAATGCATGAAACATAGAATTGCTAGTGGTCCCAGAGGATACAGCTGGGTGGTAATTTTGTATTAATATTGCATTAATTCTTAATTAATTATTAAATTTGCTGCCTTACCACATTTAGGAGCAACCAGAGGGAACATCAGGGACAAATCTTCAAAAGAGAAATCAATTTTCAGTCCTTGCTACTACTATTTGCATTCATTTAAATTTTTCTGGTTTCTAGTTTCTAAGCCTAATGAAGTGACTCCTCTGTGTGTGTGGGCACGTGCGTGCATGTGTGTGTGCGTGTGAGGGTGTGTGAGTATATAGAAGCCTTCTGGTCTTCTTTGTGGCACTAACATGGAAAAATCTGGGCACATCCCCATGACCCAGCTGGAGTCAAAGTTATTTTTGGTCTTTATATACTCAGGAACCTTGGAACTTTTTAGAAGTGTAGGTCAGTAGGAGTGAATATAAACCTCTTCATTACTTTCTGCAGATCTCTTCTAGAAGAATTGCATGAATGAGCATTTGAAAATGACTGTGCTTTATCCCTTTTATCACAAGTCACCACGATTTACTTACTCCCTGGCAGGGACTCCAAGCTGTCTGCCTCCATAAATCAGCAGTAGTCGCCTTAGCCTTCTCCCAGAGGGTTCAGGTTGAGGTGCATGCAGGTTGGGATAATTCATGGGAAACATGACAGCCCCCTTAAGGATTTTTTTATGACTTGATAAATGCACAGATGTGCCAAGGTTTTTGTAGCTGAATGATACTTGGATGTTTGCTGCCGAGAGATTATACTTTGATGTAGATGTTCAGTCTCTAAAAAAAGCGTATTTTTCAAGAAATGTTAACAAATGCAGCTCTTGCTTAAGACCACTGCTGTATTTTTTTGCCTCTTTAATCTTAAAAGTAACATATGGACTAAAGCCCAACATTCATCAAACTGACGTGGGAACAGACCAGACATTTATAAATCTAGTCCATAAGCATGTTTTCCCATGTTTTGTTTAATCTGATTGCAATTATGTTGTGTTGGGAGAAAAACAGTAGGAGTGAAACCCTAGCACCTCAGTGGCACTAAGATCTGAGTGGCTCTGAAAATGTGAAGTAGAAACCCTTGCATTTGGCAGAGCTACATGGACAGATTTTGTGCCAAATGAGCAACCTGAGGAGCACATGTTATTACCCCCTCTCCCCACACACTTCACGCACACTTGTGCACACAGCGCATTCCCAACGTGCCCCTTATAGCAGAAGCTACTGAAAAGGGACAAGGGAGAACCAGGACACATCTGCCTCTGGGCTGTGAAGAGAGAGACTGTGGCACAGACATCCTGCCCAGCAACCTGTGCTGCATGAGACTCAGCCACAATGTGTAGACTCATCCAGGGTGTTTGGCGGCTTACTCTGACAGCAATAAAACCACTAATTCACAGTGGCTAATTTTAATCTGGAGGTTGTTCAGACACCAGCTTTGCAGAAGTGTGGACCATTACCCTGCCCCTTATCTCTTTCCTTGGCACCTTGGCTTCCCTAAAAAGATGGGAGCCCCACAATGTTCCTACTGGCATTTCAGCTTGGAGCATGTACCCACAGGTCAGCAGACACACAGGTGCTGTTTCTTTTCAGGAACAATGGATACAGTGAAAAAAGCAAAAAAGGAGAGATGAGGATATTGATTTGCTGGAGAAAAGTGTTACTTAGAGCCTCTGCTGGGATAATAGAACCGCAGGACACATCCTTACACAAGGAGCAGCTATTCATGGCCCTCCTTGAGATGTATAGATTTAATGGCAGCTGTATCGCCTTCTAAAACTGCCTCGTGCTATGAGACACGGTATGTACAGTAAAAATAGCACTCTCCACACAGCAGGTTTCTATTATGGGATTAACCAATTGTGCCCACGTTGTAAAAACCTGCTAACGACTAGCAAAGACAAATCTCCCCAAAGCAGCCAGGCAATGAAAGAAAGTCACAAACAAAAGACTAATGACCTAAAAGTAAAATTCAAACCTGAAGGTACCACAGAAAATATTGCTTAAAAGGCTAATGGTATAAAATTGTGTGAATTATGCAACTAAACCAAACTAACAACGTCCATTGCTTGTTCCCCCTTGTCCTATGCTACCACTTCTGTTAATGTTTGTGAGATTGTAAAAATGCAGGGGAAAAGATTACATACAAAGTGTGTTTATGAATTCCATATTTAGTGATTCTTCAGCTAAACTAGAAGAGTCATAGATGATTCTGACTGAACTGGAAAGGTTGTGCTAACAGCACTATACAGTCCCTTACCAGTCCCTGCAGTGACTGAAGTTTTATGCAACCCATCTAGACAACTCTGAAGAAATTAATTGTGTTCACTTCTACAGTTGACCAGGTTATTAATTTAATTAAACTTCAGCAAGTATAAAAAAATTTGCTTTCAGTTCAACTGGTTTCGTATTATATCCTTTTTTAAGCATATGGTACCAGGCAGATTGCCAGCCCTATATGGAAGGAGAAATTCAGCAATATGTTGCAATAAAGCTCTCTCCTGGCTCCTCAGTCAAAACTTACTTTCACCTAAAATATTCTTTCGTGCCCTTTCTTATTTCTAGGATCTCAACATAAAGTCATCAGCATTCATGCTGTAAGATTAGATTTAATGTGTTTCTAAAGCCTCCCATTAACCTTTCAGAAAGTCTGACATTTCCTGATTCACCAGACAACTAAGTCTTTTTCTATCAGGGTAGACAGTCTCTTCTCAAATCACTTGCATGTGTCAATAATGACTCCTTTCTTTCCCCACAAGCTGGAGGAGAGTGGGGCCCCAGCTTCCTTGACTGAAGGGGGTTGCTTTTGCAACAGCTTGTGCACAAGCAAAGGCAGGGACAGAGAAATAATGTTAAGCAGCTTCACAATCAAAAGCTTCTGCAGATAGCCTCAAACCCAGACATAAGTGGATTGGGTAGTAGATAATTCTTTATTAAGGTACTGACAGAAATGTAGTCTTTCAGGATGCTTATGAGCCTGAGGAAAAGCCGCTATTATTCTTGAGTTTCCATTCCTGCTGAGCCAGCACCTGTTTGCACTTTTCCCTCATTCTGGTCAAGCAAAGATTCTCACTTAGCATGTAATAAAATGTTGCTTTATTTCCCCTGTAAGCCAAACACATTGACATCATTGGGTGTGTGCCTGGTTTATGGCCTAAGGATTTGGCCTTTTATACATACACAATTATCTAGATCACTTTTCCCTCCTTCACTCCACACCCTCCACTCCCCTCCCACCCCCAGACTCATGTCAAAACAACAGTTTCGCAGGTCTGTTTTTTAAATTAATATATGTGAATGTCATGAGCTTGCAGATCTATTTGATTTCCTTGAGATATCAGGGTGAGAGAAATTCTTTACTTTTTAGCCATTAGTTTGTTTTATAAAATTAGAAATGGCTTTGATGATCTGATCAACTTATTTCCCTCCTGCAACTACAAAATTAAAATACTTTCTATAACCTAGATACCACAGAAGTTCTTGACTGAGTTTGCATTTGTCGTATAGAATGATTTATCATTTGACAATGAAGTCCCCATTGTATAACATTTTTGATGAAGGACAAAGAAAAATTTGGTCTTTTGTCCTTAATTTTGTGTTTCCTTCCCACAACCCAAGATAGCTCTCAAAAACATAAATGCTTATGATTTTTCCCAGAGAAGAAACAAGAACATGAATTTAATGCTACAAAAGCTGAAACAAAGTAATATCTTTTAAACTTTCTTGGAGGCCACACACAGCTTTTTTATGCAACTCATATGTTGGTTATTGCAAAGAGGAATCCTCTCCTTCTTTCCTCAATGTCAACTCTAGCTAAAGCAATTGAGAGGAAGTACTGTTTTCTTTGTCTTATATGCATTTATGTACATGTGTATGTCAACATAATTATACAGCAATCTGTACCTATACCTATCAATATTGATATCTATACTGATGTGTGTTTATATATGTATTTATAAATATAAAAATATATCTACATATGTCAATATAAATAGGCATATATAGCTATATATATAGCTAGAGCTCTCAACTGGTATCACTAGTGATGTGTATTCATAGACATTGGTATCTATTTATACAAACAGGTCTTTATTGATCTTTTTTACCTGCATGTTGAATACTTATTGAATACCTATTCATAGGTATTGACATCTGTTGGAATTAATACCTATTGGTAATACTAAGGCCTCAACATTTAACAATACTTATATTAATGGCCACTGATATCTATCAATATTTATATCTATGATATTAATACCTATCACTAGTCATTGATAATATTAGTGCCTATGAATAAGCATTGGTACATTTTTCTGTTAATAGGCCCTGATATCTACTAACATAGATCCCTTTTTAGATCAATATGATAGGCCTCAATAACTAGTGATTTGGATACCTATTGGTGGGTACTGATATGAGTACATATTGATACAAATTGAAATGTCCAAATATCCATACCTGTTGATAGGCATCAATACCTATTCAGTTTGATAGCTATCTATAGTGATGGATATCTATGTCTATTGTTTTGTATATTGATTTGGATCTCAATATGCACTATTAAATATCAAGAGCAATAGCCTTTGATAATGTTTATCAAGAATAATCAAAACAGTGAGCTATTGAAGTTTATCAATATCAATAGCAACAGTATCTATTTACATTTGTAGCCACTGGTACCAACTGATACCTTCTGGTATTGTAAACAATGAATAATTATCAGTATTTGGATATCTAACAACAGGTAGCAATATCAATGGGTACGGTTACCTATCAGTACCTGTCAATATAAATAGTTGATAGTTACCTATGCCAGCCATTACTGATAGTTTTTTCATCAATGCCTACCTGTACTGATAAGTGTAACTGTCTAAAACCTATAATTTTTGATATTGATTTTGATATCAATAAGCATTAATGCCTACCAATATCAACATATTTTGATATCAATAGTTATCAACAGACAACCAACACCTATATATTTTGATACCTATCAATGATAGGCAATGATAGGGATAGATATCAATAGTTATTGACACCTATCTGTATCAATAGGCATTGTTAGACATCCATACTTATCGGTTTCAATGATGATTTCAATATCTGTATGTATGAGTAGCTATCAATATTTATACCTGCTGATTTCAGCATCTATTGGTAATATAAGGCATACATACCTAAAAACACCAGTAGAGCTACTTCATCATGTAGTAAAAGCTCCTTAAATTTCTAAAATTCAAAACATGTCTTTATTCATCCCATACCAACTCCTATGTTCAATCAGTTTGTCTGACAGAGAAACTCCACTCTTTAGGGATTCCTTATGAGAAGTTCTGTCTGCAATGAAGCCTTGATTAGCACTAGGATGAAAATATACTTCTTGGCAATATTGTGCTGATAAGCCTTGATACAACAAGGAGGCCAGGGACTAGACTCAGCTGTCAACAAGGACAACTTCCATAGAGTATTTTGATAATGCAATAATGTGTTGGAATAAAATGGCCTGATGGATTGGCTCATATAGTGAAGGATAAATTATTGATACAGACTGCATTTCTAAGACATCTTCACGTAAAGACTTACGTGACAAATGCCTCCATGGAGACAATTCATGCATAAGTAGCATATATTTTCATTATTGATTTACTAAAAGGATATTATTGCTAGGGCAAATGCAGGAAAATTGTCTCTATGGGTCAAATTCTATTCTAATGTTACTTCAAAAAAGGTAACAAATACACCAGGGATTTTTTTAACCTTCTCATTCACCCCATCAGATGAACACTGGTTTAGCTGGTGGCTTAACTTTTCCACAACCATACTCTACTATATTGTGAGCTACACTAAGTGTCTCAAGAAGAGAATAATGAACAAAAAAGAGCCTACTCCAAACAACTTAAGCCTTAACAAGCTGGTGAATCATGAAAGATGTTAAACCTTTCTTTTCTGGTGAGCTTTTTCATTAAAACAGAAGAGAAATACAGAGGCAAACACCAGATGATGCATCACATGTAGGTGCTGAGCCTGTGTGGAAAAGTTAAATGCTCACTTATTAAATTAAATTAAATTAAAGTGTGGAAAGTTAAATGCTCACTTATTAAATGAGCATTAAATGCTAATTTAGAGGTTCTCCCAACCTGATTGCAAGGGCCCAGCCCTACAGTTCTCCAGCAAAGGAGAGGGACAGACCCAGTGACGGCAGTCACGTTCAGCCAAGAATCCAGACCATGAGTCACCTCCCTAGGGATGGACTCAGACATCAGCCCATGGCTGGGCCTCTGTCAATGGAACCTGTGGCCAGGCAAGGCTGTGGGGAGATAAAAACTGTCATTATTGCAGCACCACTTTGTCAGGGACTGATGGACCTAGAGGGTTGGAATAGGGTTCTGAGCTGTGGACAGGGTGGGAACACTCCCAGAGGGCTGGGTAGAGATTGTCAACACCGACGGTGCCCCTGGGACCATGACAAGCATGAAAGCAGCTCTGCCAAAATTGTGTAACTGGGCATATACCTGATATGTATCATGCCAAGCTTTCCCTTCCAGACTAGCAGAGTGTAATATATCACTTTGGAGAACACTTGCACGCTTTGCTACCCATTCCTACAGAACCTAAACAATACTAAAATAATGTCAAGAGAAGACACCCCCAGCATGCATAGTAAGATCAGTTAAGGGTGGGAATTCTGAAAACTCCTCTGAGAAAGGATTTTGTGTCAGCAGGAACAGTCAGTGATGAGACTACAAAATCCCCATAGTGCTCTACACATGACACTGCTGGAAAGGAATCTGAGCTATTCAGCTAGTTTTCTTTCAGATCATGAAGTATTCCAGCCCTGGAAAGATTTGGTTTCTGAAATCCTAATTCTGGACCCATTGTGGTTAAAACAGAGTATGATAATCCAAGATGATGTAAGATATATAGAGTGCATTCAGATTGCAAAGTGACACAGACATGAAGGAAATAAATGCCATCATATTTAAAATAATTTAAGCGCCCAACTGCCAAATCTAAGTCTAAACATATGATTTTGAAATCCAAATTATATCATCACATTAGAAAATTATATGGTCAGTATGAAGTATTTATTAACTGTTCATTACCAAATAAAGCAAATCATTATTTTTAAAAGTGCTTAACTATCTAAAATAATCTGTCTAGATTTTGGTTCTGTTTTCATCTTGGTGATAATATACTACAATACATTAAAAGGTTTAAGTAAAGCTTTAAGAAACTTGTTTTTCCATGCACCTAGGCCAATTGTTTTCTACCTTTGGAGGGGCCACTTCTAAAGGTTAGGAACAAGTAGACAAGAAGACTTATTTCTAGGAGCTTTATATTTGCTATACAGAAGATTTACACCTCACAGAAATACAGACTAGTAATACGAGTGTTAGGGAGAGTTCTTGCCAATACATTATTGCGCTGTTCTCCAGTATTTCCATATAGAAACAGATGTATTTTTCTCCTAGGAAAATTTCTGGGGAGATACAGGGGCATTCTTGCTGCTGTTCAAGTGAGTTACTCTGTCCATGTTGGCTAACACTGGCATCACCCATCATCTCTGTCTTTGATTACCTGTGTCAAACCCAGTCGTTTCTGTGGTCAGATGCTCAGCACAACCAGAGCCTGTGCTGCTATCAATGAATCTGGGTTTTGCACCAGGACCTCATGATCTATGTGCTGAAGAAGGCAACCCAGGTGGAAGTGTAAGGACTACAAAGGGCAAGACTCTAGGGAGTTGCAGGGCATTGGCATCGTGGTCTGGATGACACCTTCCTCTTCAAAGTCCATTTCTCCCTCTTTCTCATGGCAAGAGCAAATGTGTGCTGCCAAAGCCTGGGACACAGGGGATGTGAACTACACAGAGCTGAGATGCCTTAACAGCAACATCTCTTAAGCAGTAGTGCCAATATCACTGAGAATGCAGAAGCAGACTTGAGTAGGTAATCCATACTGTCTCTACATGGAAATGAATATAGGTTAGTCAATAAATTGACTTTTTCTTGGTAAGTGATTTAAAACCATGGAGTGAAGGTTGACACATGAACTCCTACAGGAGCTTAAGCTACTACTGCTACTGCTACAAAAATTCTCAAGTCTAGGAAATAAAGGAATTTTTTCATCAATTTTTGTATTACAGAATGAAATTAAGATCTAATTTTTTAAAAATTATTATTAGTTTGTGTAGCTAGCAGGTGTTTAATCCTTTGCACTTGAAAATACAAGTGACGAAAGGTGAGAAGATGCTATAGGGCAAAAAGATATTAGTGGAGAAAGAAGAGAGCAGGCTACACTGTCAAGGGGGATATCATCAGACTCTCTAGATTCTGCTTCGCTGAGGCAGATTCAGGGGGATGCATGCCCTTTCAACTCTATTTCTCCAGATGTGTGTTAGATATATAAACACACATTCACACCTCTTACACTGTTAGGGTTTTTTCTTATTCTAAAATATTTTACT
>VWYI01025260.1:1050228-1066396 GCA_013399455.1 Anthoscopus minutus | reverse complement strand
TAGAAATACCATGTAAAGAACAAGAATTGCAAGCCCAGGTCAGGAACAAGAACTGGAAGAAGGAGGGAACCAGGGAGAGTCAGGATTGAGGAGGAGGAAGTCAGGGTTGCTCTGTGTGTGCTGCTGGAGCGCACACTCCCCACGCACCCAGCGCTGCTTCCTGATCCTCACTGCACAATGCATCAAAGCCTGGATTTGCTGCTGCAGATTCTGGTGCTCAGCCCGATTATTCCTAACAGTGCTTTTACTCTCTGGAATAAAAGCCGTGCCCGTGAGCATCAGCAGCTTCAATCCCGTGCCAGCAGGAATTGGGAGCCTCCGGGAACAGTGGGGTCAGTGTGAGCAGCCCGGGGCTCCACCCCGCTGATAACAAGGCTGGTTTTGTCGGGATCCCGGCACGGCACGGCTGGAAGGAGGATTTCTGGAATAGCTCCACAGATACCCACGGGCAGCCCCTTCCACGCATGAGGGGAGAGGGATGGGAACACACAAAGTCATTTGTTTGGGAATTTAATGAGGAGATGATGAAGGCTGAGCCAGCAAAGGCAGAGCCTCCTCTGTTCAGCCCGGGAAATCTGAGAGGGAGAAGGGAGAAGGGAGAAGGGAAGAGAAGGGAAGAGAAGGGAAGGGAAGGGAAGGGAAGGGAAGGAAAGGGAANAGAGAAGAGAAGAGAAGAGAAGAGAAGAGAAGAGAAGAGAAGAGAAGAGAAGAGAAGAGAAGAGAAGAGAAGAGAAGAGAAGAGAAGAGAAGAGAAGAGAAGAGAAGAGAAGAGAAGAGAAGAGAAGAGAAGAGAAGAGAAGAGAAGAGAAGTGAAGAGAAGAGAAGAGAAGAGAAGAGAAGAGAAGAGAAGAGAAGAGAAGAGAAGAGAAGAGAAGAGAAGAGAAGAGGGAACTTGTCACAGATGCAGCTGGGGAGAGCACATGGAGAGGATGGAGCTGGGCAAAGCCAGGCTGAACAATTAATTTTTGCCCCACTGCAGCACCCCAGCCCTATTTAACCCCTTCTGGCTCAGCTCTGTACTCCCAAGGAGCTCAAGGGCTTTCTGAGGAAATTCCTGCCTGCTGATACAAATGGGTAAAGGAGAGAAATCTTCCATGTGCTGTGACAGAACTGTGAGCTCAGCCCTGACAGCCACCCCAGAGCCTCCACTGAGGCAAAAAGTGCTTTTATAAATGCTCCAGATGTGAAAAGGGCTTTCCATTTGAGGCTGCAGTGGATGCCATAAGGAATAAATCCTTAGGAAAGTCAGCTCATGCCTCACAGTGGATTCTGTTTCACATTGCTCATGCTGGACAATTCCTGGGGGAGGGAATAGTTAAACCTGGCCAGAAGGGAAGAGCAGTGTGCTCTGGAGATCCCCTGGCTCCAGCTGAAACCCAGCAAGGGCTGGGGGATGCTGGCTCCAAAGGAGGCCACCCTGGTGTCCTTATCACTGATACCTGCTGGTGCCAAGGATTCCCTGGAGAGCAGGAGCACAGCAGGGGATGGAGGGGGTTTTTTTATGTTCCTCCAAACCCCATTAATTCCAGTGTTGTCTGTCAGCCTGTACAGATCAGGAGGAGCACAAACCTCCACGTGACAGCTCTTCTGCTCCTATATTTATAGATCTTTACAGGTAATAGATGCTTAAACACTCGTCCTGTCTAACAGCAAAGAGAGGAATGCTGGAAAATGTCCCTCAGGCTGTCATCTGTGCCTGGAAATGCTGAGATGTAATGATCAAACACTGGCATCAAAGCACAGGGAAGATGGATGCTGGTTTCATTTCCCTACAATGGCCACGCTGTTCCAGAGGGAGCTGGGGATGGAGGAGCCCGTGGCACATTCCCTGAGTGCTGCCCTTGCAGGAGCTGGGCTGGAGGTGCTGACTTCTGATGTCCCAACAGGGCTTGGAGCAAGGCTTCAAACCAGCCTTTGATCTGCAGGTCAGGGGCTCTGCAGCCCCCACTCCACATGGGTCTGGATGCTCCACAGTTTGACTCCAACATCTCTGAAGATTGCTTTTTGCTGCCTAAAGGGCTCAGCTGCTTCTGAATGGCTCTTCTGGCTGAAGCCTCTCCACCTGCAGGTGACAATGTGTGGTTTTGAGCCAAAAAGCCACACACAGGCATTGTGGTGTGACAGGCATTGTGACTGGCACATTCACTGCTGGGGAGTAAGAGGTTAAATCCCTCTCCATTTTAACTCTGGATTTTAACTGAATCCAACACTCTGAGTTAACATTGGAAAAAGGAATGAAGAAGGAATAAAAAAGGAATGAAAAAGGAATGAAAAAGGAATGAGTGCTGCGCTCCATTAAATTTTTCCTTGGCTCCCTTCTCTTTGAATCTTGGGGAGAGGGAAGAGAGTGAGAGAGACAGATTAACTATTTGGGCTGAGTGCTTTTTAAATTGTCAGAAAGCTTCCAAAATGCATGAGCTTGCTGTCCTGACAGTCCCAGTGATGCAGGTCAGACCCTCGGGGTCTCTGAGGCTCACATCAGCCCATCTGTACACCCAAGGATGGCAGAATCTCATTTCACACCTGATAAAAAGCCCCAAAATGGTGACATGGTCAGACCTGGCCAGAAGAATACTTTTCAGTTTGTTTAATCAACAACTGCTGGTTAACCTGGCAACAAGCATGGAGTGAAATCATGTTGAAACTTCATTGAACCAGTCTGAGTGTCTCACTTGCCTTCTTCTGTTGGGAAATCAGCAATATTTCCATCCACTCCTGCCTCTTCCCTGTACAAAATTATTCCCTCCTGCACTCTGAAAAGTTTATTTTATGTTGCTGCAGCTAAACCAAGCACAGAGTTCCCACCCACCTACTTTTATAGTTAATCCTCGAGGCTACAAAATCGTGTACATTTTTCATTCCTGATGCTTGCTCTGTATTTTCCATTTCTCAGTTTCACCCAGCACTGTTTTGGACTCCACCAAAACAGCTCCTCTCTTCCCTTGGCTCTTCCCTTTCCTATCCACCACTGCCCACTTCAAGGGAATCAGCACTTCCCACAGAGCTGAGCTTGGAGGGGAGAACGTGGCATCTGAAATGACACCATTAGCAAAGGCTGAACCATAATAATTACAAATTTACTTGCAGGTAACACATCCCTGTACATCCCTTCCCGCTCTCCAAGTCCTTGGAGTGCTGGAAAACTGTGTGGCCTTGAGGCTGAGGGACAGGTGTTGATTTGGGGGTTTCTTTTATTCATTTCTTTCATTCAAATGAGTTTCTCAGAACTTCCAGACAGATTTGAGAAGTCTTTTTAAGTGATTTTAAGGAAAAAGAGGGAAAATTTGTTTTCTGCAGTAAATTTCAGGATATTTTATATACAGAATCAGGGAATACCCTGAGTTAGAAGGAATCCACAAGGATCATCAAGTCCAACTCTGACCCTGCTCAGGACACCCCAAAATTCCACCCTCTGCATTCCTGGCAGCGCTGTCCAAACCCTCCTGGAGCTCTGGCAGCCTCAGGGCTGGGACGATTCCCTGAGGAGCCTGGGCAGTGCCCAGCACCCTTTGGGGGAAGAACCTTTCCCAAAATCCAACCTGGCCCAGCTCCAGTCGTTCCTTTGGGTTTGTTTATTCTTTATATCTATCACTTTATTTATAGTTTACATTTATTTATAGTCCAGTATCAACCCAAAGCATGATAGCATGATGGGAATCTATTAGCTCATGTTTATTTATAGTTCACATGTCTCACTTTTGAGCATGACTAAAGCCATTAATAAGACTGCAATACAATCTCCTTTTTCCTTCCTTCCACCAGAATTCAGTTTGGAAATGCTGATGTTCTGTGCTGACCACCTACCTGCTAATCCAATTCCCAAATCAAGGTCTAGCATTTCACCAAAAGACAGCAAAACTACAGGATGTTAAAATGTAAATTGTTCCAGGAGGGGAAAAAGTATCAAAAGGTTGGAATCCAAAACTCTCTTGCTCAAGTGGATTCCTACAGAACTCCCAGGAAGAGAAGAGGCTCCATCCCAATGTTCCACAGGGAAGCAAACACAAAGGGTTGTGCTGAACCCACCTTGTCCTAATTCAGGAATTCAGAGAGTTAAAAACTCACTGGGGCAACAGAAACCTTCATTGCTGGCTCCCCAAATCCCAGTGGCCAAGAGCACACAAAAAGCTCATTCACCTGCTCATTTCTCAACAGAGTCTGATCAAGAGGGGCTGCAGAGTGGCACAGGCTGAGAGAATGGCAGGGGGACAGCAGAGGTGGCTGAATAATAACATTTAATAGCTTTGAAACTTGAGAGTTACCTAGCAAATAAAGTCATGGCTGGGAACAATGGTATTGCAGAAGCTCCTCACTGAATGACTGAATGCATTGTTTAAATCCAGTGAAATGGACATTTTATTATCAATATGTGGTGGGTGGTGTTCAGTAATGCAGAGATTTTGAAAAGTTTCCTCAGTGGAGTGATATTGTCGAAATATTTATCTTTCACTATTTTTTTGTATTTGAATTCTAATGCCATGTTTAGCTGACAAATGAGACTTGAGGTTTTCAAGTACAATAACCTGGTGTATTCACCTCAGAGCTTTCCTTTTATGGTTTCCCAAGGCAGCTGGAGCTCTCTCTTTGTAGGATCTGTGAGGAATGGATGGAAAACAAATGCAGAAACCTCAGCCACCCTGTTTTTATCAAGACTGTGCATTTTGGCCTATGCCAAGTGTTAATAAAAACAAATGCACACCTCCAGGCTCTCTTTAAATGCAGAGTTCAAGAGCAAAAGTAAACTGCAGGCACTTATGTTATCTGAGGGGCTCTGAAATAATCAGAATGAACCTGGAAGGTCTTAGAAAGAAGAGAAGAGAAGAGAAGAGAAGAGAAGAGAAGAGAAGAGAAGAGAAGAGAAGAGAAGAGAAGAGAAGAGAAGAGAAGAGAAGAGAAGAGAAGAGAAGAGAAGAGAAGAGAAGAGAAGAGAAGAGAAGAGAAGAGAAGAGAAGAGAAGAGAAGAGAAGAGAAGAGAAGAGAAGAGAAGAGAAGAGAAGAGAAGAGAAGAGAAGAGAAGAGAAGAGAAGAGAAGAGAAGAGAAGAGAAGAGAAGAGAAGAGAAGAGAAGAGAAGAGAAGAGAAGAGAAGAGAAGAGAAGAGAAGAGAAGAGAAGAGAAGAGAAGAGAAGAGAAGAGAAGAGAAGAGAAGAGAAGAGAAGAGAAGAGAAGAGAAGAGAAGAGAAGAGAAGAGAAGAGAAGAGAAGAGAAGAGAAGAGAAGAGAAGAGAAGAGAAGAGAAGAGAAGAGAAGAGAAGAGAAGAGAAGAGAAGAGAAGAGAAGAGAAGAGAAGAGAAGAGAAGAGAAGAGAAGAGAAGAGAAGAGAAGAGAAGAGAAGAGAAGAGAAGAGAAGAGAAGAGAAGAGAAGAGAAGAGAAGAGAAGAGAAGAGAAGAGAAGAGAAGAGAAGAGAAGAGAAGAGAAGAGAAGAGAAGAGAAGAGAAGAGAAGAGAAGAGAAGAGAAGAGAAGAGAAGAGAAGAGAAGAGAAGAGAAGAGAAGAGAAGAGAAGAGAAGAGAAGAGAAGAGAAGAGAAGAGAAGAGAAGAGAAGAGAAGAGAAGAGAAGAGAAAAGAGAAGAGAAGAGAGAACTTGTCACAGATGCAGCTGAGGAGAGCACATGGAGAGGACAGAAGTAAAACTGCCTAAACCTACTTCAACCAAGAGAAATTACTGCTTTAGAAGTCTTTACATCCTTGGGGGTTCCAGCCTCCTGCACAGCAGCATCCCCACGCCGAGGCTCCCAGGGCTCATTTCCCTCCATGCCCTAAAGCTCCTCCAGTCCTGGATCACGTTATGGGCTCGTGTGGTGGAGTTTGGACCGTGCCAAGAAAATGTCTTCAGCTTTCCTTTTACAAATATGGCAATGATCAACCCCAAGCATGATGGGGAGCTTGGTTGTGTTTAATTTACACGATGGGGAGGTTGGTTGTGTTTAATTTACACGCTGCTACAATGCGGTGCTGGGCTGTGGCAGCCTGGAAACACCGGGGCTGTGGGCCTGGCCACAAACCTGATCCACATCAGCAAGGGTCACCTCGTGAGGCATTTCCCTGAGGTAAAGATAATGCATGGGAAGGAAAAACTGAGAGGCTGCTTGCAACACTTGGCTCCAGCAGTGCAATTCAGCACTTGGGGCTTCGCTCTGCAGCGGTGAAAAGTGATGCCCAGCCTCAGCTGCGACTCCGGGGCTCCAAATGCTTCCATGTTGTCAGAGATTGCTGCAGGACACCAGACAGTGACTGTTCTCTTGGTAAATTCTGCCACAGTGGCTTCCTCTTTCCCAACATCTCCCTGCAGAAGCCAGGTAGAGCCACAGCCACCACTCCAGAAGGTCCCAGGAGCTGGGGTTGAGGATTTGGGTTCAGCTCCCCACTCCAAGGACTCCTGCAGAGCAGAAGGATGAACATATTCCCAGAAATCACCTTCCCAGGCAGCACCTGTGTGAGGGGAGATCTGACAGCATCAGACCAGAGAGGTGATCAGCTGGGCTTCATTTGCATCACAGAACCCCAGAGCTCTGGATTGGAAGGAACTCTGAATATCATCCACTATCCCAGCAATGATTTGATTCCAATTCACTCCAGCTTTTTTTTTAAATATCCAGGACACATTAAAACCACATAAATGTACTTTACAATAGCAATACAATAGCCAAGATAACAACTTGGGAATAATTTGTAGATCAGCAACCACAAAAGCTCTACAAATAACAGCTGCTGTATTTACATGTCAACAGATTGGATATTCCCTGATGATCCAGATAAACAACTCCACATCTCTGGGAAGCAAACAGGCACAGGAGATGCAAAGCAAACTAAACCACAAAAGACCAAAGGATGCCAAAGGGAGCTCTGAAGGCATTCCCAGGGCTGCCAGAACAGGTATTCCAAAGGGAGCTCCAGCCTCAGAGCTCCCAAGATGTGACTGCTCCAAAGCTCTGGCTGTGCCACACAAACCCCAGTCACACAGAAATGTCCCAAATCACCTGGCACTTCTCATATTCCACAGTGTTATAAGAAGAGCACAGCAGTAAATTATTCTAATTTTCCTCGTTTCCAGCCATGCTGGTCCACATTTTTTTTTTAAAGCTGTGGATTCCAAACCTCGTTGCTACTTATTTGGACCCTCTCCATCAAACTTTTATGTGGACAGATGAGAGCAACAGGATTCCTGAATTCCTTGAATTCCTGATTCCTCACAGGCTCCTTCTGTATTACAAGTAGGGTTTGCTGAGGAGTTGTTAAAAATTATCTATTAAAAATCCAGTTATAGGTTCCTGTCAGTCCTGACAGTGTTTTCAAGTTTTAGAAGAGGAACCAGAGAGTTGCAGCAGGGACAGCTGCTCCTGTTGGCACCATGGGCTGTGTCCTGAGGAACCACAAACCACCTGAACACTTTGATTCTGGACTAGAAAACCTATAAAAGCACAGCCAGACACCTGGGCAGGGCTGGAAGGGGTTTTGCACTGCAATCTTCAAACCTGTGCTTGGAGCTGTGAATTCTGCTGGTGTGTAACACAAACTTCACTGAAATCAGTTTAAAAAGTGAGCAGCCCTTCAAGAAACAGCGCTGAAATTATGGCTGCAGATCTATTTAAATAATTTAAACTCTGTTTAATGGTTGAAGTAAATAAAAATAGAGAAGGAAGATGTCATTCCAGCATTACACAGGATGTCTGTGTGAGATGCTCATCACCTTGGTGGTTTAGCTGACATTTAAGCACAGACTAAATGCCACCACAAAATCCACGAAGATTTCTAGGTAAAGCATCAGCGCTGTTTTATTTTCTCCATCTTGATGCTGCAAATAGATTTTTCTCAAGGAGCTCAACATCTCTTTGTAGATATAAAAGCTCTTTTTTGAGGGGAGGGAAAACATGAAAGCACATCCTGAGAGCTATCAAAGCTGAAGCTGAGCTTTGTACTGCAAGGATCTGACCTATTCCCTCGGTAACAGACCTAATCAATCTCAGTATCTCCCACCACAGATCCATGGGGCAGGGCCTTATCTCTGCATCAGGCAAGAAGAAAGGCAGAGGCAGCTATCAGGAAATGCTTTCCCTCTCCCTGATCCATGTGCTGTGCATAGCTGGAATACCAGCCCTGATAATAAGCTGGACGCTCGTGAGACCCATGTACACTTAATCACTCATTTCCTTCCCTGACTAAGAATAATTCTGGGATTTACCCCTCCTTCCTCCCAGACACCTGGCACACAGCCAGGGAGTGCCACTGCTGGAGGACCTCAGAGGGATGGGAAAAGCTGTGGAAGTGATGGGAACATTATTGCTCCCTGCACAACTGATGGAGAGACAACTTCCTCCAGCTCCAGCGGGATTTTGGAGCTGGGGAGGCTCCAGGGGCTGATGCAGAGCCAAGGTTCTGCTTTCTGCTGCAGGCAGGCTGGCTCTGCCCATCTCAGCCATGCAGGGCCTAATTCCCAGCCCCATCTGAAGCCTTGCAGAGCTCAGATAATCAGAGGAAAAGCACATTTGCACCTCCAGCTTGGCTGGGAAGCCTCGCCCCTCCTTCCCCTGCCAGAGGGAATTTGTCTGGGAACAAGGATGGCAGTGTCCTTGGTGCCCAGGCTGGCCCTGGCTCTCCTGCTTTGTTCCAGTCAGGGATGCACATCTGGCCAGACAGATGTGAGGTGCTGGAAGGTCTCACCTTGATAAACAGAATATCTGCTGGTGATATGATATTAAATATCATCATTTCTCCACAGCTCCAGACTGGGGGGTTATCCCTGACCCAGAATCAAGGATTTGCATCACAGCTTTGGGTTTTTCCCCCCAAATGTACAAAATGGTTTTTCCACCATCATTTAGTCATCACCAGTTCCTCAAATGCAAAGGGACACACAGGAATTTGTCACCTGGAGGGCACTTGTCACATCTCACCCATGTTCTGTTGGCATTTTCTCTTTCTGGGTGCAGACACTTGGCTGTGGCAGTTCAAGGCCATAAATCCCCATCCCAAACCATTGCTGCCCATGCCCCTTCCACAGTGTCCAAGGAGCAGAGTGGCAGGGAAGCACTCCACACCTCTAACAGCAATATTTGATTTACAAAACTGACATTTCCATGGTCTGTCTCAGAAAAAAAACCAAACCTAGAGCTGGTTTATCCCTAACCTCACCATCCTGAGTTTTGTGCACGCAGCCTTCAAGAACATCGTGTCCCATTCCATCATTTCCATGAGGAAAATGGAAAATTTCACCCTCCAAGGAGAGGGAACATCTCTGCTGGTTCCATACAGGAGAACTCAGTGATTGATCTGGATAAATCAAGAGCACTGAGAACTTTGGGTATTTTATTGCCTTTACTACAGTGTGCACCTGCATAAGCCCAGCACTGCAGTCCCTCAAGGCTCAATACTCAGATTTATACGCTCTTAACACATCTTAAAAGGAAATTATTCTTTTATTTTTTTTTCCCCAGAAAGAGTTGATTTCTAAAAATCCTCAAGACCTGTCCTGTCATTTAGGCAAGAAAAGAGGTACAAACTGAGTGGTCTGTGTTTAAAACAACATTTTCCACCTCTGTATGGAGAAAATACCGACAAAACTGTATTTATCCATTTGGATGCCCACGATACAAACTCGAGGCTGCTCCCCTGCCTGGGTTCTGCTGGCACCAACTCACAGGAGATACATTTCCACTTCCTGGCTCTCTGAAAACCCTGGGAATGGAAATTTGAGTTGGGTCTGGCCAGAAGAAGTTTATTTTAAAATTTGTTCTGTTGTTTTCAGAAAGAACATTTACAATTAGTTTGCAAACACCACGAGGATGTCTGAAATCTTACTTTGAACTTACAGAACTGTGAATTCCCTAGGCACAAACAGCACAACAACTGCTCTTTCCCTTGCTTTCCTAACCTTTATTCTGGAGTGACAGGAAAAGTTGGCTTTTCTCCCCCGGAGACTTCACACAAGTGTCAGCCCCAGTCAGTGCGGTTTTACAAGACTATAAAGTTAGCAGCCCCTAACACCCAATTAGCAGTTCCCTATATAAAGGAAAACCACTTCCATACCATTGTATTCCCAATAACCTGAGGCCCACTGCATCTTTCCCCACTCTTGCCTCAACACCAACATTTTCCTTAGGAAAGGGAAGAAAGAAGGATTAACACTCCTAATAACCACTGATGAGATGAAACTTCATAAATCTGCCATATCAAAAAAAAAAAAACAAAACCAAAAGGGAAAATATTGTGATGTCTGCAGCAGAATCAGCTTGGTCTGTTCAGAACACACAGTTAAAGAATTTGACACCGAACAATTCAGGGCATTTCCAGCTCATCCCCGAAATATTTGCACAACTTTTTGTCTTTGTTGCTGTCACTTCGGATCAGTCTGTACCTGAGGATCGCTGCTGAAGCCCTGGCCACTGTCTAAACAAATTAACAGACAATTCCCAAGCTCGAAGCTTAATGGACGGCACAAAGAAAGGAATGAAGGGTCATTAGCAGGTTTGCAGATGCACCAGAGAGGCACAGGAAAATCGAGACCCTTCCCCAGGTCAGGAATGAGAGGAGTCCCTGCGGTTAGCATTAAATCCAAAAGGTCATTTTTCCTCAGCAGCTGAACAGGGAGATGGCTGAGCATGGAATTGGGGCCCAGAGAGGCTGGAGCATCTCCACCTTTGCACAGTTTTTACACCCTGGGCCAGGTGAGACCACTCTGAACTCAGCCCTGTCAGGTCAACGGAGGTGGAATCCCGTGGCTCATTCCATCACTGACATTTTTCCAGGATTTCTGCCTTCTCCACATCTTTTTATTATAGAATCAGGAAATTATTAAGGTTGGAAAAGCCCTCCAAGATTATTCAGTACCTGGTGACCACCTTGTCTCCAGCCCAGAGCACCGAGTGCCACCCCCAGGAATTCCCTGGGCACCTCCAGGGATGGGCTCTCCAACCCTCCCCGGGCAGTTCAAGTGCCTGAGCTCCATTTCCATGGGGAAATTCCTGCTGTGCCCACCCTTTCCATGGAGAAATTCCTGCTGCTGTCCACCCTGAGCCTCCCTTGGCCCAGCCTGGGGTCGTTCCCTCTCCTCCTGTCCCTGTTCCTTGGGAGAAATCCCGACCCCTCCTGCTGCCCCCTCCTCTCAGGGAATTGTGCAGAGCCAGAAGTTCCCCCTGAGCCTCCTTTTCTCCAGGATAAAGCTGCCAGGGTTAGACAGGAACCATGCTGGGGTGCCAGACAGGGCCCTGAACAATGTGACACTTTTGTTGTCACTCGTTAATCCTCCATCACCCTCCCAGAGCAGCACCAAATTTGCTTTTGTGCCTCGGACAATGCCCAGTCCCTGGCACAACTCACACCCACAGACTGGGGAGGTGTTATCCCCATCCCATGCATCTCTTCCAGCAGAAAAGCTTTTTCAGCTGAAAGGATCTCCAAAAATCCCTTTCAGTGAGCCCTGTTACTCTGGCACTGGATGGGAATATCAGCTTCCAGAGAGCTCCAGGGCTGACATCCCACACAGCTTCCAACAGCAGCAGCCAGCCAAAACTTTCCAGGGGAGGGGAAAGGGCTGCATGCAGCTCTCCCTGTGCCTTGTGCCTCCCTGGGGCTGGCTGTCACAGCAGCTCATGTCACCAGGCTGTGACATCAGCTGGCCCCGTGTCACACAGATCCCCTCTGACCCCCGCAGAGATGCCAGCCCTGTTTGCTGTCCTGGATCCTTTGTGCGCCGTCCCTGGAGCAGCAGCTCGGCACAAAGCAGCCACAGTCCCTGAATCAGCAGCTGCAGGATGCTCCCTGTCCCCACTCAGCGTGGCCAAAGTGCAGGCCAGGAGGACAGAAGGCAAATGCCACCCTGGAAAATCCAGGATAAAGCTGGAGCTCTTGTTTTACCTCCTGGCACCATCTGAGAACCCATGTGGAAAACAGTCCTAAGGAAAATCCTGCTCTATATGCACCCAGAAGTCAATTCCCTGCCTTCAACTTTCAAACAATAAACAAGTAGGAATACAACATATCCAATAAAATATTTCACCCAAAAGCAAGATGTAAGTCAGTTGTTTTAACTACAAATCTGTCCTAGGAGTACATTTATTTTTTTACAAGTTAAAACCAGCCAGACTGGTTTAAAAAGACAGACTACAAACCTATATCACTTATTTACAAAAATAACCTAAAATGCATCAATTATTTTTCATATAAATTCACATTTTGAATTTTTTCAAGATGGAAACACACTCATTTAAATGGTCCTATTTTGTAAAAATAAACTTTGATTATTTATCCTTAGGTGTGGGGATTTTTCCAACCCTTCCTTTCCCCTTGGACTGCTCTGTTGGGGTTTTGCCAGGTTCCCTTTTTTCCACACATCTTTCAGCACTAAAAGGAATTTATTAAGCAGGAGCAAGCCCAGCCCAGGTCCTGAGGATTTTACCACAGAGGACGAGTCCAGGTGCCTTCCCTCTGCACAGACAGAGCATCAGTGAGTTCCAGCAGAGGAAATCCCTGGAAACAGGGGAGGCAGGAATGGGAATTGGGACTATCAGCTCTGCCACCTCCTGCCCTGAGCCACCTCTCACTGACCTGCCCAGGTGAGCAGAGCTTCCTGAGCTGTGCTGGGAGCCAGGTTTGGGAGCACATCCCAATTCCCCTGCAGCCAAACTCCCTCCCCACTTGGCCCTGAAAATGCCTTCCCAAAGTTAAACTTGTGCAGCTTTTCCTTGGTAAATCCAGCCCCAGTTACCGAGTCAGCCACCAGAAGGAAAAGTCACCTTGGTTTTGTTCTGAGCTCCCAGATCCCATGGAAAGTTGGATTTGGCCACCTGGGAAGTCTGTGCGAGGTGGAGGAAAGATAAGAAGTCAAGTGGGGTAAATAAAATGAGTTGAAGTGAAAAGGGAAGTTTGGAAAACACTGAAGTAAGGATTTATTCCCTGGCAGGATTATATTCCTAGGAAGGGGAGCCAGGTCAGGTGTGAAATATTTGGGAGAGGTTCCCCACTCTGCACTGTGTGAATGCCTTTCTTCCCTTTCAGGCAGGACAGGAGCAGCCAGGGCTGGAGTCCCCACCCCTGGAGGTGTCCAAGGAACACCTGGAGGTGGCACTCGGTGCTCTGGGCTGGGGACAAGGTGGGGATCAGGCACAGCTGGGACTCCATGATCTTGGAGAGCTTTTCCAACTTTAAATAATCTGGGATTCTGTGCTCAGAGTTCCACAGCCCCACCTGTTGTCTCCAAATAATTCAGGCCCAGAGGTGACCACACAGTCATGGATGTTCTGATGAAAATCAGTTCCTTTGCTGCCTTTTAGACCTAACAATTTCCCTATGCTCTACTGCTCTTTAGGCTTCCAGGATCCTCTGTCCTAAACCTCTGTTCCACTGGAGCAACATTGTCCTTGGATCTGGGACAAGTTTTAACTGGGGAGAAGAAGTGAATTGGGGGGAAAAAAAGTAAAGACATTTTAGTCCCTTCTGAGAGTTATGAAATTTGTGCCAGCTTCAAGCACAGTCCGTGTGAAGGGTCAGGAAAAGTTCACAGCTTTTTTTTCATAGATATAAAACAGAATTAACTTCAAAATTTTACTATCATTTCTGCTCCAAAAAAAGCTTCTGGGAATATCTGGATCAGCCTGATAAAAAGCTACAGCACAGTTCCCATGGTTCCTGAGATTCTTTCAGTGAAGAACCTGCAGAGCTTGTTAACAAAACCTCTTTAAAAAGAAGATGGGCACTGCCACAAGTGCGGGGCTGGAAAGCAGCTCCAAGCAGCACAGATTTTTCCTAGGGATGAACACTGGGTTGAAAACAAAGTATTCATAATTTTTAGGATTCTTTGAAACTAAGATTAAACATAAATATCGAATAAACACTAGAAGCATCAACCTCCAGGAAATAATGACTCCACATAAAAGCTAAAAAACATTCAAAGGAAAATCAACAGGAGACATCTATAAAAAAAATACTGCAGTTCACTCTGAATTCTCCAGTTCATTATGATTTGAAAACAAAAAATCAAATATCTTTGGCTATGTGAACAAATATTAAGAAATTGAACAATGAGAAATAACACAGAGTGTGTTTCCATGCTTGCTTTAAAGCAATAAAGCTTCTCTTCCTCCAGTCTCTGTGGGTAGGATTAACCACGAGCATTACCTGGAGCAAAACCAAGCCAAACTCTCAGATTTGGTGTTTCTTTGACATTTTCCTGACTTGGATATGCAACCCAAACAGAACAGGTACAGGGATTTTAATTCTGCCTGCAGAGAAAGTCGTTCAGGGTGGGTTTATTAAAGCAGGAGGGGAAAAAGCAGCTCAGGGGAATTTCAAAAGCTTTTGTCTTTCACAGAAGTTTAGCTGAGACTGGCATGAGAAATGACCTTCTTCAAAGGCAAAACTTTTAAAAACTTCTCCTTTTTGCTTAATAGAAAAGCAAAGTTGGGGAGGAAGGAATTTTTTGGGAGTCTAGACAGGACTCCAAACAAACTTCAAAGAGCAGCCCACTCCCCGAGCAGCTCATCCAGGGAGCAGATGGGCTGAGAGGGGGGAAAAAAGCCCTCCAAGCCCTCTCAGACATCCTGGCTACTGCTCCAAGGAGGTGCAGCCCCAGGACAGAGCTGATCATATCCTGCTCCTTAAGGCTTACAAAAATAATCTCCAAGAGTTATTAATTAATTCCCAGCTGAAGGCAGCACAGGCAATGAATAAAGAGCCCGCATCTCTCACCATTTGTACTGCTTTCATTAAATAAAGTTTAAAATCTGCAAAAAAAGCCTCTTTGGGATGTGTCAGGCAGTTGCTGTCTCCCAAGGGAAGAGGCTCCAGGATTTCCTGCTGTTATCCATGGGAGACACAAGCCTGAGCAGGATCCAGGCTGGCCCCTGCAGGAGACCCTCCCTCCCTCCCTCCACCAGCTTTCTGTCTAAACCCAGAATTGGAACAAGAGCAACATTATCACTCCTTTACAACTTGGGAGGGGGAAGCTGATTTACAGCCACCCATAAATCTGGGCTGGTGCAAAATAATCAACCCACATCTCTTGGTTTGGTTTGGTTTGAACATGATTTTTTTTTCCTTTTTTTTTTTTTTTAAAGCAAAAACACATGTTGATTGATGGCATTTCTTTCTTTTTTTTTTTTTTTGCAGGTTTATGTTGATCTTAATGAATTGTTTATGTAAAAACAAAAGCTTCATACCATTGTGAATCTTTTTTAGATGGCTTCAGGGGAAGAGTCATTATTTCAGCTGAAATGACCTTTCATTTCAAATTGTTGAATACAATTGAAAACTTAAAACAGTCAGAACTCAGCAAGATGGTTTGGTTTTCTCTAATAAAATACTCTGAGTCAAAGTGAATCTTTTTTTCCAGTGTTTTAACAATTATTTTTACATTTTCCATTGGTTCCACGCTCAAAGCTTTACATCTCAAAGAAAGCTACCAGATGCCAGCTCTCAGCTGTGTGCTTTGCTCAGAAAACAAGATGAAGGATCCAAATTGAGATCCAGACCTCAAAATTCCACAAGTGATTTGTTATTGTAGCTGCATCCCAGCACAGCATCCTTGGGCTGAGCCACTGCAGGGAACAGGGATGGAAGGAGCAGGGAGCAGCCTGGAAGGAGTCATGGAATCACAGAATGGTTTGGGAGAGACCTTAAATCCCATCCCATTCCACCCCTGGCATGGCAGGGACACCTCCCACTGTCCCAGGCTGCTCCAGCCTGGCCTTGGGCACTGCCAGGGATCCAGGGGCAGCCACAGCTGCTCTGGGCACCTGTGCCAGGGCCTCTTTCCTCCCAGCCAGGAATTCCTTCCCAATATCCCACCTAATCCTGTTCTCTTCCATTGCCCCTTGTCCTGGCACAGGCTGCCCATATAAAAATGTGCTGGGGTTCACTGGGGATAGAAACTTCAGCACTCGAGGAACACTCGGATCCATCTGATGGTTTTGTGTGGTAGCACCTGAGCCACACCCACCAAGTGATCCCTGGAGCTTCCTCCTGTGTGTCCAGGGAAGGGAAAAGGGCTGGGAGAGGGTCTGGAGCTCCAGGAGAGGCTGAGGGAGCTGGGAAAGGGCTGGGGAACCCCTGAGGGAGCTGGGAAGGGTTTGGAGAATCCCTGAGGGAGCTGGGAAGGGTTTGGAGAATCCCTGAGGGAGCTGGGAAGGGGCTGCAGGATCCCTGAGGGAGCTGGGAAGGGGCTGCAGGATCCCTGAGG